>JAVANC010000021.1:398263-447461 GCA_033319125.1 Parnassius glacialis | reverse complement strand
GATTACGCCATAAATTTATTATACGGCCTATATTTGAACCTTTAGAAAGATCAATGTATGATTAATATACTGGTCACGTAAGTTAGATATACTTGTATAACTTATAGAAATAGATTCAAGGAAATAAAGGTATAAATATATATAGAAAGAGTGAAGATATGAGAAAGGGGGGGGGGGGGGGGTCGTTACAACATGTACATAGTACTTTGTTGGGGTTCGATTATAATTATCATTTTAATAGACTTCTTTAAAGCGTTTTATTCTTCTCCGTAACACATTTCGATACGATCTGTTCATTCTTTTATTATACTTTATTCAAAATATTAAAATTGAAAGTTGATTAGCTGCCCTTGTAAATTGCTGCTATAAACTTCTTCAAACTTCGCGCTAGATTGAAAATCAAGGATCGTTTATTAACACAACTAACTGGCATCACAGGTAGGCCTAACTTTTTTATTAATTTTTTTCTGAATTACTTTTTCTGAACAATTTTGAGTATTCATTGCTAGGAGCAAAACCATGTATTAAGGTGATTATTTTATGTTTCTTATTTTATTTCTTGATTTTGTTCACAAATTACATAGAAGCATAATGCTGCTGAATTTTATAAGGTTAAATAGAAGAAGCGAAGAATCTACTTATTGGCGATAATTATTTCTTTATTAGGGGTAACGAAGCATTTAGATTGTTAATGATATTCATTCTATTATTTACTTAAGGCTCACTCTCTTTTGATTGTTGTTCTCACCAAAAACTAGTCTGGATTACTACGAAAATCAAACAATACAATATACTAACATTTACAGCACATAAATTTCATTTACCTGAGCTATCTCAAGACATTGACAAAAGCTCTAACATTTACAACAAATGGAAACGGTACAATTAGTTTTCGAGTCCCTCCGGCGCAGCGTCCATAATAGACTAGGAGATGGTCTCCCATTTTCTCCTGCATGCCTTTTTAAGAATTGATAACTAACCCTAAATTATGAAAGATAGAGGTGTTACGAGCCCTTGCGCGCTTTGCACGTCATAAAGAAAATGGCTTCTCTTTGTGTAAAGAATTTTAGTATTTTTCCGTGACATTATATAGCATGCCTTTGTAATATAACGTAGTTGGAACAAATTTAAGCTATAATAATTGATGGCATGCAATTCGCAACGGCCGACGGGGTTCAAAGGGTTACATAGAAATGAAAAAAAAAAATAGAACATTTCCGTGTTTACAAATTGCATGCCGTTGTAAAAAATTAGTTTTTTTATCTCAAAATACTCTATGAAAATTGGCATGCACCCCTCGTATGACCAAGGGTAGAAAATATTAGGAAAATGTTGTGAAAATTCAATACAACTTTTCCGTGATTTCAAACTGCATGCCATTTGAACAATACTTAATTTTTATAATTTATTATTTATTAGGCCAAAGAGATAGGACGACTGCCGACTTACCAGAATTTCAAGTGATTGTGTATTCTCAGAGCACCACTCAGCTATTAGTCAACTGCATCGCAGTTTGCAACTATAATTTAACTTCAGCTAATTCAGATTTCAATATGGTTTAAGTTTCAATATGTTTTAAAGTCAATATTTATCAAATTATTAATTTATACAAATAATAAAATTGATGTGTCTGTTTGTAATGTCAAAATAACAGATTTTTAGTAATTGCATATGAAAGTTTATACGGTACTAAAAACAAAAACACAATTTATAAATATTTGTCAGTCTGTCTGTCGGTCTGTCTGTCTGTTTGTTTCAGCTAATCTTCGAAATGGCTAGACCGATTTTTACGGGACTTTCACTGGCATATATCTGGTATTATAAAAAGTAACTAAGGCTACTTTTGTTTTAGAAAAATACTTAGGGTTCCGTGCAAAAACTTAAAACCCATTTAATCCAATCGTAACAAATTACACGCGGGCGGAGTCGCGGGGAACAGCTAATGGATAATAAAGTATTCATTTATTTATTATAGCCTATTGAAATTCACTCGTAGATTGTCTCACAGGGTTAATACCTGCATATATTAGATAGTTGCCACGCTTGGCAGGCGGGTAGAAAAACACGTATTTTTACTATTTTGAGCTGTTATCAGGAAGATGTTGCTGACAATCTCCTGCTTTATTTTCCTCTGTCACTTCCTAGGACACCCAAACGATGACATTATAGGGTAGTGGTTAATCTTACTCTGCCACTACATGCAAAAATGATTTATAATTCATTCATCATTCATTTATTACAGACTATTTATAGCTAAACATAAGCTTAAGCTTTTTTAACAGTGGTAGAGCCACGCGGCAACTTTTGCTGTCGTACGGAAGGGCCGGCTCGAACGGGGGTAGTACCACGACCTCACAGAATACCATATCAGCGTGAAGTAGAGGTTTACCTCTGCGTTGCACTTGGTGAGTGCAGGTACCCCAGGAGGGTACCAGCACCCCTGGAGAATCTCTCGCTGAGCATCCACGACCAAAATACTCCACTCCTGAGCGTGGGTGCTCAGGCTGCCCCGCGTATTCTGCGAGGAGGGGGGGGGGGGGGCAAAATTCCGCTAACGCTTTCTTTTCTTCTCACCGAAAAATCGCAGCGTTGTTGCTAATGTGGTACTTCAGGGTATGGAACATTTTATTCCATCCTTATTCTGTGGTGCCCATCGGAGGCAGATCCCATCCATGATTTGGTCGCTTCTGTAAAATAGCATCACGCTATAAGCAGGAGCGCTACCGAGCCTGGGCTGACGCATCAACGTCTCGGGATGTAAACATCAGCGCTCTTAAAAAGAAGTATATTTTCGCCTCCAGGTCCTTCAAAAGCGTCATTGCCAAGGCAAGGTCTGAGCATATTGGCAGAATTGGCAAGAAGCTAGTTCGCCTTCCTTTGGGAACCCGTACATTCTGGTCTTTCGCCAAGGCTGTACACGGGAACTTCTGTCAGCCATCTCTTCCATCTCTGCACAGAGAGGATGACTCACTGGCCCATGCCGCAAAGGAGAAAGCAGATCTGTTGAGCTCTCTCTTTGCGTCGACTCGGCTCTGGATGACGGCGGGAATACACCACCGACTATCACGCGGTGTGTGTGCTCCATGCCGGATGTGCAGTTTACACAGCGCTCGGTTTGCAAAGCACTCTTCTCCCTGGATGTCAGCAAGTTGAGAAGGCTTGATGGAGTCTCTCCCATTGTGCTGAAGATGTGTGCTCCGGAGTTGGCATCGGTCCTAACGCGTCTTTTCCGGTACTCCTACTCTCAAGGCGTAATCCCGAATTCATGGAAGACAGCTTTGGTCCACCCGATCCTTAAAAAAGGCGACCGTTCAGACCCGTCCAACTACAGGCCTATCGTCATTACCTCCTTGTTCTCCAAAATAATTGAATCCATTATAAACTGCCAGCTCATGAGATACCTTGAGGACCACCAGCTGATTAGTAACCGCCAATTCGGTTTTTGTCGGGGTCCATTAGCTGGTTATCTTCTGGTCTACCTGACTTATATATGGGCGGAGGCAGTAGAGTCCTAGTGGTAGGCATTAGCCGTTAGTTTGGACATAGCGAAGGCCTTCGATCGGGTCTTGCACAAAACGCTTCTTTCGAAACTTCCTTCCTATGGGCTTCCCGAGAAATTGTGCAAATTGGTCACCAGTTTCCTTGCTGATAAGAGCATCAAGGTCGTAGTAGACGGTGTATGCTCTGATTTCAAGCGTATCAACGCTGGTGTTCTACAAGGCCGCGTGCTATCACCAACGCTGTTTCTCCTGCATATCAATGATATGCTGTAAACTTTTGCTATGCAGACGTGCCAATATTTTTCGGGAAGAAATCGCTGAGTACCGGGACAAACTTGTGTCTGAAGTCAAGTCTTTGAAATAAAGAAAGAAAGACATTTCTTCACTGAACTGTACACATCTTAAAACTAAAAAATAAAAAGTTAAAAGTATGGTAGTAGTAATAGTAGTAGTATATACTTTATTGTACACCACACATATACAACGAATGAATATATTACGGAGAAAACTTAATATATACGTATGTACAATAAGGCGGTCTTATCGCTAAAGACCGATATCTTCCAGATAACATTTGTGCTAAAGAGAAACAGGAATTAAGAACAGTAGGAGGTGGTGCGTTTTATGTTACACTTACTTACTAATATCAAAATAAACTAAACTATATTTTGTTAAAATACGACAATAATACATAAAAGAATAAAAATAAAATAAACATACATATTATTTAATAGATATATATATATATATATATATATATATATATATATATATATATATATATATATAATTAATAAATAAATACAAAACAAAGAGGAAAAAAACACAGAATAACTATCTGTTGCTAGAATTGGTTATCAATAACCACAAAGTGTTAGGTAATGCTTCTTGACGTCACTTTTGAATCTTTCCAAAGTTTGTGCATGTTGAATTTGGAGTGGAAGTTCATTCCATAACCTTATGGTTTGGCTCGTAAAAGAATATTTCATAAATTTTGTACGAAATGAACATGGTTCTAGAATTAGTTCGCCGGCTGACCGAAGGACTCTATCAGGTCGATCATGACCAAGAAACATAAAATTTTCCTTCAAGTAGCTTGGAGTCAAAGCATTGAACAACACACAGTACAAAAGAGATACAGTTTGCAGATTCCGGCGAAAGCGAATGGGTAACCACTTGAGCTGTAAACGATATTCGGATACATGATCATATTTGCGCAAACCAAATATGAACCTAATAGCAATATTTTGAGTTCGCTCAAGTTTGTTCAGTTGGTCTTCAGTTAAATCAAGATAACTTGCGTCCGCATAATCGAGAATAGAGAGAAGTAAGGATTGTGCTAACATAATCTTAGTGGGAATGGGGTGAAAAGAACGTAAACGACGAAGTAAACCCATAGTAGCAAACACCTTTTTGCTCACTTGTTTTAACTGCTGCGACCACGACAAGGTAGAGTCTAGATATATTCCCAGATTTTTTACAGATTTACTGTAGGGTATGACAACGTCATTTAATATCACCGAGGATAGGTTATTCCAGTCAACTCTGGAGACCATCCCTCCACCACCAATAACTATAGCCTGGGACTTGAACGGATTAATTTTTAGACCATAACGCTGACTCCACTGGTTTATCGCCGCTAAGTTATTGTTGATGGTGGCAACAACAGAAGGCAGATTTAACAGAGTTGACTGAGTGTAGATTTGGAGATTGTCTGCATATATGTGATAGAGAGAAGTAATATTTTGAGAGATAGCATTAATGAATATAGCAAAAAGTGAAGGAGACAGCACACCACCTTGAGGCACGCCAGCCCGTAGTTTGCACCAAGATGAGAACTCATCTTCTATGCGAATACGCTGCCGTCGGCCGTAAAGATAACTATGAAACCAGCCAATCACCGAAGGAGATATGTTAATAGAACGTAACACACTCAATAAGATGTCAAAATAAACAGTGTTAAACGCATTGCTAAAATCAAGCAATACTAACACAGTGAGCTGTTTGTTATCCATACCTCGTCGAATGTCATCAGTAACTTTAACCAACGCTGTTGTCGTACTATGACCCGATCGGAAACCAGATTGGAGAGGATCCAGGATACAATTTCTATTTAGGTAGAGATTTAACTGAAAGAAAACTAGTTTCTCGAGGAGTTTGGATTAAAACGGGAGAATTGGGATAGGACGAAAGTCGGAAAAATGCAAAGCATGGGCTTTTTTTGGGAGAGGCGTTACAAGTGCACTTTTCCAAACATAAGGAAATTTTGAAGAGGAGATGGATTTATTCAAGATATGGGTGAGGATAGGAGTAACAAATTCTAGGATAGGTAAGATCATGTTACGACTAACATTGTCATCACCCACGGCATTGGACGAGATGGACAAAATGTTCTTTTAACATCACTATCAGTGAAAGGTGAGAAATTAAACGGTGGAAAATCATGAGTTGGTATTGAAGAAAGAATACTCAGAGTCCGGTCTTTATCTGAGCTATCTAATATGCTAGAACAGGTGAAGTATTTGTTAAGGAATTCAACATCCACATTATGATGAGGAGAATTATTGGATTTTTTACCAACTCCAAGAGACTGAAGAAACTTCCAAACTTTGGCTGCGTCGCCGTTTTCGACGGATTTATGAATATGGCGTCTTTGTGCATGCCTACACAATGTATTGCAGCGATTTCGTACTTTATTATAATATCGTAAGTTTTTCTCAAATTAATCAGCTTTTAACTTACTTTTAGCAAATCCTTTTTTTATAATAAGTTTTTTTAGACTACCAGTTAACCAAGGCGCAGGTAAATGTTTCATTTTTATTGGTTTTACTGGGGCATGGATGTCATAAAGTTGGATAAGAAAGGAGTTAAATAACTCGACTTTCAAGTCGACTGTTGAAGCATTTTCAACAGCTGACCAGTCCATGCGACGAGCATCTTCCAGAAGACGTTCTTTGTCCATTCCACCAAAATTACGTTGCAGAAGGATTCTCGATTTTGCTTTAGGAGGACGAACTTTGTATGTAAGAAACAAGAGATCATGATGAGAGAAGAGATCAGCGTCATGCTGGCCATGCTTCAGGACAAAATCTGGAGATGATACAATAATATATGGTAGATTTAAATTACAAGAGTGTATCGAGCCGGTGAAAAGGTTATGAATCAGCGTAATGCTGCAGGGTAACCTACAGCGCTGTTGATTCTGCCATAACCACTTGGACTTTTTGCTTTCGTTTTGTTTGTTTTTTGTTTTGTTTTGCCTTTTGTTTGCTTCAGCAATTATAGTCGCATACTCGTTTGCCCCCTCTTCTATAAAAAAAGCTTTCCCCATAGATTGTCTTATAGGGGTAATATTTTCCATAATGCCTAAGTTTGGCGGGTGGGTTAGAAGCCGCAATTTTTTATTATTATTGATTTGTTTCTTCTTTATTTCTTTAAAAAACTTAACACCCATACCAGGATTTCAATAAGCATCTAGACCAAGAACAATTATTTGTAGGTCATACAAATATTTGTTCCGTGCGGGGTTCAAAACTGCAGCTCTCCAACTCATTGCTAAGCCAAAGAACCGTTGTCATTGACTTGTTAACTGAAAGATGCCTACACACAGTCCACCTGATGGTAAGTGGTTGCTGCGGCCCATAGACATCTACATCCATCCTCGTTTGCGAATCAAAATGCAGATGCGTTGCCACCCGTGAGGACTAAGATGGAATGCCTCATTTCCAGTATAAAGGGCCTCCGGCCACCTGCACTCACCAAGCGAAACGCAGAGGTAAACCTATATTTCACGCTGGTATTCTTTGAGGTCGTGGTACCACCCCGGTACGAGCCGGCCCATCCGTGCGACAGCAAAAGCTGCCACGTGGCTCTACCTATTTTATTCACAATGTCTATTACACACACGGGATGATATGCAGTAGTGGCTATTCATACGCCGCTATTACACGGCAAGTATATACTTAATTTTAAACATTATTTTTTAATAAAATTTATTGGTCTGGTAGTGGAATAAGCGGATCCATTACCAATTTCGTCCCGTAGGTTGCCGTAAGAGGCGACCATGTGAAAGGTCAGTAATACCTTATATTTCTCTACCTATTCCAGATATACAACACCCGAATTGATACTGCTATAAGAAAACAACTATTATTGCGAATCCTTCTTTCAACCGGACTCATGTAGTGGAGGTAAATCCAGCAGTATTATGTCAACAGCTGATTAATAAGATAAAAACCTTTAACTTAACTTTCAAGGAGTTTACAATTAGAAGTGAGGGTAGAAAATTTATAATAAAATACGTCTAGCTAATAATCTGTTTTAAGTTAAAACAAGTTGGAAAGAGTCAACTTTAAACGAAAAAAGGAAACGGGTTAGTTGCTACTTCTAAAACCTTACGTGAAAAGTTTTACAGCTTATAATTAAACTAGTTCTTAGTGCCCAAAAAACTGGGACACAGCAATGGATTTTTTTAACGAAGTGGGGTTAAAAATGAGCCCAGAATACGATAACTGCTGCTCTGTGCTAGAAATAATAAGAAGGTTCTACCCACCATACACAGAAAAGTAATACTTCCACGCGTGTCACACCTATGCCGGTAGTTGTTGGGAGCACTAGGTGCAAAGGTGTTGACGAGTATGTTTACCTGGGACAAATAGTCCGACTAGGTAATTCCAATTTCGACCGAGGGGTCAATCGACGTACTCAACTCGACTGGACAGCGTTCGGGAAATTACGACACATCTTCTAGTCAGGTATACCTCAAAACTTAAAAAAGAGACTGGTGCCAGTGATGACTTATGGAACTGAGACGTGGTCCTTCACTGCTAGCCGGATGAGGAAGCTCAAGATCGCTGAGCGACCTGTGGAGAGGGCTATGCCCGGAATTTCTCTGCGTGATAAATTTAGAAATGAAGATATCCGCAGTAGTACTAGGGTGACCGACAAAGCCTCACGGATTAGTAAGCTGAAGTGCCAATGGGCTGGTCATATCGGTCAAAGAACCTACAACCGATTAGGAAAAAGTTCTCGAGTGGCAACCTCGTACCGTCGGACGAAGTGTAGGGCGTCCCCCTACTAGATGATGTCACGACCTGGTAGGACATGCAGTAAATCGATAGATGCAGGTGGCTCAGAACCGTGCTTGTGGCATTACTTTGGGGAATCCTATGTTCAGCAGTGCACTTGTGAAGGGATGTAATGATGATGATCCCGAAGATGCTGTTGCCCAGCTCCTGTTTCAGTTTCTTTCTGTAGTATCTTATGACACTCATGGGATGCATTGGGGGTTTTCGTTATGCTGCCACTACATGACACCAAAATCTCAGCAAAGTTAAAAATTTCTTTTAGATCAGTGGGACGCGATGTTTTTGGTATTACATCCTAGCCTCTTACCTAATCTCGGGCCTTGATACTTAAGCCGAACTACGGGCATGAGCAAATTGGCACAAATGAGTGCATTTGCAACATAACAGACAGTTCAATTATTGTTATAGATATGAAAGTGGAGGAAATAATATTTAGAAAATACAAAAGGAGTATAGGATGCAGAATTATAGTAAAATTACCAGTCGGTACAGGAACGAAGCAAACAGTTAACCGCACTTTATCAGCACTTAATAACGCGAGATCACAGATTTATTGACAGATATAACTTTTCGTACCTACAGTCGCAGTTTACAGTATCATATATCGACAGTCATTATCGGTAAGGAATAGGATTAAAAACGGGCAGGCTAGGGAACATTTGAATGCAAAATTTTTCTAAAAGTTAGGTTTTTACTATACAATCACAAAACACAGTACAGTTTTAGATGTGTCTTTGAGTACACTTGTGACATCAAAAAATAGCAGCGCGCATAAGATTTGTCCGTAGGAAATACTTGAAATCTGACTACCTACCCGTGTCGCCCGTGTAGTGCTAAACTAGCTGTACCAATTCTGGTAGTAGGTTTCAGCTGCTGGCTTTTCGATTACCACCCACCAATGCAAAGTCTTGTCGTCAAATGACGTTGCCGTGCTCCGGCTTAATGCTTGGTGAAGCCATATGGAGAAAGGGTCTGAACAGTATCGTTGTGTTTGTTAACCGGATGCGAAGCGTCAGTTGTGACTATGTCGTTTGCTTAGTCGTGGAGGGTTCAGAGTACGGTGTTACACTTCCCGACCACAGGTAGTTGGGGTCTCAATTGGTGACTTAGCTATTCACGAAAGGCTGCCCCGCCAACTAGCAAAAAAATCTCAGGGTGTCTCCATCGTGCTGGGTAGCGCACGGTGAGGAGACACAAAGTTCATCAAGTTCCCATAGGCGCAGTAACTCTGGTAGTATCCTTTTGTTGCTGATGCAACGCCTCGTTCAACTGCCATTCGAAATCCATATTCACTCTTAACTCTTAATATGTATTTAAAAAAAAAGCATGACTAAACAGCGGTTGCTCGTCCTCTCACTAAAAGTGTACCTCACTATGATTCGAGGATATCACTCTAATCTCAGCGCAATCCATCACCATCTTGAGACTGAGAAACCGAACCTATTTTCTTGACAAAGATCCAAATTGGATGTCTATTGAATGCGGCATATATTGACTATCCTGGATTCTGCCTGCAGCACAAATTCTATCTACGAGCCGGAGTATGTGTGTACGTCCGCAATGACAACTGCTTCCAGCGTCCCCATCAGTGGTGATAAGTCTATCGATGGCTCAGTGGTGACCAGGAGAAAACACGATTATTTGATCACCTTACTGAGGCTACTGATGTGGCCTTAAATTGGTATCTTTTTTTTACATGGGAAAATGCCTATGCATACCCGCCTCGCGGGAGCAAGGACGGATTATGTCGGACTCGCACCGACTTAAACCCCATGGTGTTCCACCTTCGTCGCATATTGGCAGGGCCACGGGAACGCTTACGGTATCCTACTGCACAGCTGGTCTTTCTATGGAATTTTAACGGCCGTCTCCAAGATTGGCTGTTTCCATACCAAAAGACCGACCATACTGGAAGATAAACGTCGAATTTAGCCTTGACGCTAGCTAAGTGTTTCTGAGCTGGTAAAGGAAGTGATTAGGACACCCGATGTAGATGGTCACACAACCAATTGCTTGGATATTCTGCTGGCTACTAAACCAGACAAATATGAAGTTTAGGGTGGTCTGTTGAAATCTGTATCGTCATATTCTCCAATTTATTACGAGTCCTAAAGTAATGAATACTAGTATGAGATGCGACTCTATTTTGCATCCTATCCTTGTCGGTAAGCCTGTTTCTCTTTTTCGGATCCGTCGAGCTTCGCGGATACGATAACCGATGAGTTCGGCAAGCTATTGACTATTTTGTCCTCTTTTTTGATGCTCCCGCTGGTAGCAAAATTCGAGCAAGATTTAACGCTGAATGCACTACGAAGCTGCGAAGATTTTAACATTTGGGGGTATATTGAAGCGCTCCGAGTTAAATAACGTATTCGTAATAATTACGTCAGTATATGGCGTTAATTTTAAACAGGTTCTTCATCTCTGCAATATTTTATTACCCTCTCAACTTTTGTAATATCATTACAATCGTCCAAGACCACATTCAAGTTGCATTATTTTAAAGTTCCCTTATACTCGCGAACACTCGGCATATCCCGATGAGGAAATGTAGTAGGTGGAGAAAATGTATAAGCATATCTCTAAAGCCATGCAATTCTCCAAATCCTACTACACGGTGTAAATGGGAGTGTTCACGCCCGAACACTGGGTTCGGAATTGACGTCAGAGGGCGCGCGGCTCAGCGATACCGGTTTGATGTTCGGTCGTGTCGAGAACGCGCGAGGGCAAATAGAAGTCGTTTGCAGGCAGTACTAAGGACAGCACGCTGTCATTTTTTGTGCGAGAACGTGGAATAGTTAAGCGCGTCTAGTAAATATACTGTCTAGGAACGTAACGCGCATTCCTTGTAGAAAGCGTCTCCCGGGACTTATTTGTAGTTAACGCTGAATCCGTATATAAGTGGATTCGACTGTATAAGCTACTAGTGCGGTATTTGATATTCTAGAAATAACTGTTGCCACGCGAAACGGTAGTGACCTCTGATCCGGTTTCGCGTGTTAAGCTTTATAACAAATTAGAGTTAGTGGCTTCTGGAAGTTAGTTAAATGTACAATGAAGCTAAGAGACTGAGTAGTGACTGTGAAGTAAGAAATGGTCCGGCGCTGAAGCAGTCTGGAGAGGTGCAGTATTTTGGAGCAGCCTGGAACTCAGACGCTGCTGGTCGCCTGTGTATGCCAAGGCCCCACACATTCACCTCTCACTGTACACTTTACACCAAAACACCATTACACACTCACGGCCTGCCAAAGCCTTGGAGCGAAGTTGTCTCCTGCTGCAGGTAAGTAAGCTCGGTTTAATATTCTCCCCGTTGAATACCAGTAGTATAGAACGCTCCCCCTGATTGTTTATTGTAATTAGAAACTTTACACTTTGGCCTTTAGGAGACCCGACCTGCATCTGCTTGTAGGTTCTTCCGCTATGGGCCTGGAGGATCTACTCTTATTTAGGCAGCTGCACGCCGTAACATTTTGGTAGCAGAGCGCGATTCCGGGTTCGATTCCTGGTCGATCCCGACCATAAGTGTTTGATAAAAATTAAGCAATTTGGTGGCAGGGAGCGTTGGTTTGATTGGTTTAGTTTTGTATCTACAATCAGGCTCGTCCGTAATACGTATAAATATTTTTTTTATACGTAATAATAAAATTATTTTCCTTGTGTCTTGCTTTTTTTGTAAGCGGGTAGAATTGAAAAGCCGCGCCCGTTTAGTGCGCAAGCGGGAGTTTGCCGGAGCGTCGTGTAGGTAGATGTTTATTATCACGTAATCGGTTAATTATCGTTGTCAGATAGTTGTATTGGATAACTTATCAAAGGGTCGATTTCCGAGCTAGGCATTTTTTGTTGATCGACCGTCATGTGTATCTTCGTTTGTATTGTAATTTGTATTTGAACTAAAGAGTAGTAATTTGTACTTACGCAATTTGAATTTAACTTGATTTATCCCACTGGTATTTGTTATTTGTTAATTTGATTTGTGTCTTTTCTTTTAAGCTAACTTGTATTTGGTTTGATAAGTAGTAATTCGTATTTGTGTAATTTTTATTCAACTCGATTTGATAGGAACTGCATTTGTTAACTGTTAATTTTTTGTTGTATTTGTTATTTGTTATTTTTGTAATTCGTGCTCGAGCCGCGTCGTAATTTGTATTTAGTATGATGTCATCGCTCAAGCTACTAATCCGTTGCCTGCGGACTGAGTTACGCTGGGCCACCAGCGCCCATGCTTTGATAGGTCGACCGGATAGGGTCCATAACTTGATGAAGCGGCTCGAGTAGGTCGATGCTCGAAGGGCTGCAGTGGAGGAGGCTTTCGCTGAGCTCGAGGATTCGGATGTGGAAAAAGGAGTCCTGGACTCCTGCTTCGCGGACTACGAGCAGTTCTTTTCGCTCACGGACGAGTTGATCGAGGCTGAAGGCAGGTATGCCGAGGAGGCGCGTAAAGCTCGGATGAGTGGCCTGCCCGAGTCCTCTCGGAAGCAGCCTCAACCGGAGCTGTTGGGACGACTCCCAACTCTGGACCTGCCAAGGTTCTCCGGGGTCCTTTCCGAATGGCTGACCTTCGTCGGTCTTTTCGACAGCCTAGTGGACGCCCGGAGTGACTTGACCCCGAGCCAGAAGATGGCGTACCTCCTGGCATCACTGGAGGGGGAGGCCCTGGGCGTCGTCAGCCACTTGGGATTGTCAGACGATACCTACCAGACTGCTCGGGACCTCCTAGCCAGAAGATACGTTAAGCATATTATGTTAAGCAGCTTCTAAGCCTCCCGCTGCTTAGTGACCGGGCCAGAATACGTCCGGACCTGTTGCATCCAGTCTTGGTGGCCTGTAATACGTTGAGGCGGCTGGATTTACCAGTAGGCGAATGGGCTTTTTTGTTGCTCCGCATCGTGCTGTCCCGTCTACCTCTTGACCTTCGAATAGATTTTGAGGAGAGGTACGGCGGGGACGAGGCCTCCTATATTCCGCCCTTCTATGACCTGCTGCGGTTTTTGGAGGAGGAGTGCCGGCAGATCGAGAACGCGGCGGGCACCGTTGACGACTTACGAGCCGTGCCCAGTGGGAAACGGAATCCGCCGGGCAAGTCGTCGTCAACCCCCCCCCCCCGGCCTATCGGAGCCCCCGCGGGAGGGCGTCGCTCCCTACCATCTTACAGCGCCCAAGCGGCCAGAGAGGCGCCCCCCTGCTCCTATTGTCGAGCATCTGATCACTGGGTAACGTCTTGCCCGAAATTATTAAGTAAGCCGGCTCCGGCGAGGCGAACTATCGCCAAGGAGCGCCGCTGGTGCTACTCATGTTTGGAAGGGCACCTCCAGCGAGACTGTCCGCACCGGCGGCTCTGTCTGCATTGCCAGGGCAATCACCATGCAGTTCTGTGCCTGGGTGCGAACGGCGTCTCCTCTCGGGGCTCTGCCAGGCTCTAGACCCCCACGGGCGGGGGCGTTTCGCCACGCCCTCTGACGGGCGATGCTTGGCGCCCGCCGGCTAGCCACCAGCCCCTAGGTTTGTCCCTCCCCCGACCAGTCGGGGGGTAATTCCCTCAGGGGCGGGGGTGCCATCACCCCCCCTCAGCGTGTGGAGAGGTACTTCACGACCACTCATCAGTCCGCTAGACCCTTCTCACTCCCGTTAGCTGAGTGGCCGCGACTGGTGTACCACTGTTCCCCATTTGATGGAAGCGGCCCTAGCTAGCTGCCGCCTTAGCTCCTACCACGGCCGCCTCCACTGAGCCTTGAGCCGTCAATAGTCCACTTGTCAAACTGTTCTGTTTCCGTCGGGCTCAGTGAAGGCATACAACCCGAGTGGCGACTGTTGGCGGTTTGCGCTCTATTAGTCTCGGGTTCACGCAGTGTGGCCTCCACTTGGTGGTGGAAAGGTTAGGGCTCCCCTGGATCGTTGAATCATGCTGTCAAGGGGTATTAGATTTGGGTTTGGTCGAGTACTTAATTAACGACGCTTTAAATTCAAAATAAAAATTCTTTTAGGTTTTCCGCAAAATTTCCATATTTGTCCGCTACAAATCGGCGATTAACAGATTGAATTTAATATACTCCTTAAATGCTACTGCATATGTTTTGTAAATATATTTGATCACTGTGTTTGTTGTTGCACGGAAAATTGAAATTGAATTATGTGCCTTTTTGAATGCTTATGCGTATGTTTTGTAATTGTATTTGATTATTGCGTCTGTTTGCTGAAAGGAAAGTTTGAATTCATTTGAAAATGAATGACGCGCTATTTGGAAAATTATGTATATGTTTTGTAATTGTGTTTAATCATTTTACTTTGTGAAAAGGAAGGCTGAAATAAGATAACCCTATTTGTGCCGAAGGGAATAAGAGTCAATTCTCTTTTGGTTTACATTTTGTTGGCACTGTCTAAGATATTTAAATGAGAACTAGGGCTGTCTCTTACGTTTATTGTTTTGTTAAATTTGTCAAGTTGACCTATGTGCATCGGTGATTAATTTGGTTGAATTGATTTTGTAGTTGAACATTGATGCTTTTAAAAAAATAGTTGAAATATGAGCATAGGACTATTTATCTAACAGGCTGGCTGGTTTGTAGATTATCAGATAAAAATCAGCTGCCGCACCATTTAGTAAATGAGTATATGGTGGATGGCTTGGTTATGCCTACTTGTTTGAAAATTCATACAAGGGACTATCTGTGCGTTTCGTTCGGCTCTCCACAGACGACGTTCATGGGGAATTTGGGGGTGCTCTCTGCACTGAAGGTTAGGAGGTCACTCTGGCCCGCTTCGTGTCGCGTCGCTGTTTGCAGACCTGATTCGGTCGGATTGCGAAACTAATCATAGATAGGTGTTTGAAGGAGGTCGTCGGACTTCTGTCTAGGAATAGGACTAATTTATGTGCTGCGATGTCCAGGAGGGGCATCCAGTTCAACCCTCCGGCTTGCCCACGTTGGGGCTGTAATTTTGAGGCGTTGGTTAGGGTTGCAAGACCTGATGGGGTGCCTAAGGTGGCCTGGTTTGGTTGTAGATTCGGTCTTGCAACTTGCCGTCGCGACCCTGTCCCGCTGACCGGTTTGCTCGCGGATCTAAATCCTTATGTCCGGGACGGGGGTTTGTTCACGCCCGAACGCTGGGTTCGGAATTTACGTCAGAAGGCGCGCGGCTCGGCGATACCGGCTTGACGTTCGGTCGTGTCGAGAACGCGCGAGGGCAAATAGAAGTCGTTTGCAGGCAGTGCTAAGGACAGCACGCTGTCCTTTTTTTGTGCGGGAACGTGGAATAGTTAAGCGCGTCTAGTAAATATATTGTCTAGGAACGTAACGCGCATTCCTTGCAGAGAACGTCTCCAGAGACTTATTTGTGGTTAAAGCTGAATCCGTCTACAAGTGGATTAGACTGTATAAGCTACTAGTGAGTTATTTGATATTCTAGAAATAACTGTTGCCACGCGAAACAGTAGTGACCTCTGATCCGGTTTCGCGTGTTAAGCTTTATAACAAATTAGAGTTAGTGGCTTCTGGAAGTTAGTTAAATGTACAATGGAGCTAAAAGACTAAGTAGTGACTGTGAAGAAAGAAATGGTCCGGCGCTGAAGCAGTCTGGAGAGGTGCAGGCAGCGTTTTGGAGCAGCCTGGAACTCGGCCGCTGCTGGTCGCCTGTGCTTGCCAAGGCCCCACACATTCACTCCTCACTGTACACTGTACACCAAAACACCATTTCATACTCACGGCCTGCCCAAGCCTTGGAGCGAAGACGTCTCCTGCTACAGGTAAGTAAGCTCGGTTTAATATGCTCCCCGTTGAATACCAGTAGTATAGAACGCTCCCCCTAATTGTTCATTGTAATTAGAAACTTTACACTTTGGCCTTTAGGAGGCCCGACCTGCATCTGCTTGTAGGTTCTTCCGCTATGGGCTCGGAGGATTCTACTCTTATTTAGGCAACTGCACGCCGTAACAGGGAGAATTCAACGCAAAACTAGGCACAAGAGAACGGCGAGCTGAGGGTAGGGAGATTTGAATTGCGCAAAGGAACCCAAGGCGCCAGCAGCTAGCCGACTTCATGAAGAAAAAGGGACTCTTTCTTTCAGAAGCGGCCTCACAGGAAGTGGACCTGGTCAGTTCGACAAAAAATGAGATTGACTTCATTATGACGACTAGACGGCAACTTTTCAGTGATGTTTTAATGATCGCGAGGGTGAAAACTGGTTCATCACCGAATGCTGATGGTGAGAAATGACACACTGAACCTAAACGTTAATTTGAAGAGGTCTCTTCTAATGAAGTCAACCCTCAGTCCCTCTCGTGATCTAATACGAAATCTCGAAACCTTTCAACTCAAGTTACAAAACCGTTTTCAGTGCAATGCAGTGGACGATATGAATGACAAGCTTTTGGAAACTGGCCATGCGGTTTAAGCTAAATTTTGCAGAACCCACCGCAGAAGATCACCAAAAATCTCCGATCACACTCCTAATCTCATGGGTAGACGGGAAATGAAGCTGCAGTCTTCAGTAGATTTTACACCGTACATGTAACTGAACAGACAGATATCCAAATGCATATGGATTTACGCAACTTTAATACTGCTCGTAATGAAGAAGCAATCTAGAGGAACTAGGGCTCCAAAGTCTTTGCTGGAGATATGTCTATCAGAAAGAGCCAAATGTCGAAGCTGAAGACCGAATGTGGCAACGACGTTTCTGGGACACATGAGGTTTTGAGTGAGATTGAGAAGTTCTATAGACAGCTGTACACGTCACAGTTGGAGCCACACGTAAGTATGAGTAACGATCCAAGAGCAAGTCTTATCCGACACTATTCCGATGATATCCCGGAAGTCATCCTTAAGGTGCATGAGACATTGCATTCACCCATCATCCAGTGGGCTGTCTGGTCATTTGTTACCTTTACTTCTGAAAAAAATAACTAAGAGGTGTTTTCAGTATCTTCCAATTTTACTCAGAATTAGCATACACGAAATCCATAAAACCACATGGTAATATATTATTAATATTTTATGTAATGGAGGTGTTAGAATATCCACTACTCTAAGTCGTCTTGTAGGGGTCTTAGAGCGATAGAAACAAACCAGTAGTTGAATTTGGGTTTTAATTATATAAATTCAGATGCAATGTCACCCCTGAAGACTAAGATTGAATTCCTCATTTCTAATTAAAAGGATCATTGACGGCTCCGTGGCGCAGTAGCTAAGCAATGAGTTGTTGCCCTGGAATCCGCGGGTTCAAATCCCGCACGGAACAAGTATTTGTATGGCCTACAAATACGTGTTCCGGGTCTGGATGTTTGTCCTCGTGCAATTTATGTGTGTAAACTGCTTTCGCGGTATAGGAGAAAATTTCAGTGAAGGGGAAATTTTCAAAAAAAACAGAAAAATAAAGAACAAAACCTGCAAAGTGCGAGTCGGACTCGCGCACCGAGGGTTCCGAACAAATCTGTAGGTATATAAGTTTAAAATTATTAAAAATATTTTTATTATTTGTGTTAAGTAATAAATTTTATAATGCATGCTGTGTACAACATAAGTCATGTTACCTTTGCCTGCCCTAAAAAAAAAAAGAATCCTTGCCGCTTGGTGAGTTTTTTTGTATCTATGCTCCAGGAAAATTTTTGTCATGTCATAGTTTTTATTACTCTTCTCAACTTCCCATCTCTGTGCTTTATGTTAACACATAATAGAAATAAAAAGTTTAATTAGAAATATTACTTAATATTATTATTTTTGGTCCCATAATAATAGGTTATGGGCCCAGGTACGCTTCGTAATAAACTGAGTAAAGAGCAGAACTTATAAGGTGAAAACAAGCACGTGTTCGATAGTGAAGAAAACAAAATGGAAGTCACAAATTCAATGAGAATTGAGAAGTTTAACGGCAAGGATTTTCGACAATGGAAATTTCAAGTCAATTGTGCCTTAAAAGCGAAAGGTTTAAATATCCATGAAAAAAAAACCGACGGTGGGTGATACGATGCAGTGGGACAAAAATGATGGCATGGCCATGTTTCTATTAACTTCGTTTATGGAACTGAACCAAATCTCATTAATTGAAAATTGTGAAACAGCAAAGGAAGTGATGACAAGGTTGGAATCTATTTACGAACAAAAATCGGAACTGAACAAAATGATGGTGCACGCGAAATTCTATCAATATAAGATGTCATCAACCGATAGTATTGCACAGCATATTTCCAAAGTCGAGAACTTAGCCAAACAATTAAAAGAGACTGGCGAGGAAATAAGTAATACAGCAATTATGACAAAAATATTAAGTACACTACCTTCAAAGTATCGTTCTCTGCGTCAGGCATGGCTGTCATTAGATCCACATTCTCAAACAATTCAGAACTTAACAGCAAGATTATTAGATGAGGAGGCGAGTTTGACAAATGAGGAGGAATCTAAGAGTGCTTTAGTAGCCATGAAACATTCTAAGCCACAAAGAAAATTTCAGAATCACAATATGCAAAAAAGTTCAACGTCTGGTCAAAATAATTAGCATCGATTTATATGTTATAACTGTAACAAGAGATGGCATTTTGCAAGAGATTGTCGAGCCCCAAAGAAGTCTGAGAGGAAAACTCAAGAGCAAAAGATGCTTGCATTCAGTGCCGAGCAATGTTTACAGTCTGAAGCTGATATAGATACATGGATTCTTGACAGTGGTGCATCTGCACACATGTCATACAGGCGTGATTATTTCTGTGAATTAATGGATTATGGCAAGAATAGTGATGGTACAACTGTGAGATTGGAAAATAAGAAGGAACTAGTGGTGCAAGGTTGTGGAAATATATTTATTAATAGATGTGTGAATTGAAAGTGGGAGAAAAGTATTCTAGAAGATGTACTTTATGTACCAGAGCTACGCAGAAATTTGTTCTCAGAAGGCATGGCAACAAGAACAGGCTATGTTATAATTAAGAATTACAATGAGGCCTTAATATTAAAAGATAATACTGTTGTTATGACTGCAACATTGAAGCAGAATAATTTATATGAAGTAAATATTAAAACCACAGTGCAAATAGATTGTAATTTAGCACAGTCAAGTTTGAAACGTTTAAAACGGTTTTAGTTATGTTCACACAAAAACGAAAGCTGAATAACTATCATCCTCCAAGTCTTTTTAGCACAAAACTCCAGCTATCCTATGAGGTAAAATATTTAGGTCTTACCTTGGACAGCAAACTTAACTGGAATAAACACATAGAAAACAAAATCAACAAAGCTAGTATAACTTTCTGGCAATGCAGAAACATGATTGGCAAAAAATGGGGATTGACGCCAAAAATCATACTGTGGCTTTACAAAACTGTAATTCGGCCCATGATCACATACGGCGCTCTGGTATGGTGGACCAAGACAAATGAAGCCACCACAATTAAGAAGCTTCAGCGCTACCAGAGACTGGCATGTATGGCTGCCACAGGCTACATGAGAACTACGCCAACAGCAGCCTTAGAAGCGATGCTGGAGCTAACTCCGCTTCATCTACATATACAACAAGAAGCGACTTTAGCTGCCATCAGACTCAAGACCCTAAATCTTTGGAGTAAGAATAGTGTCCCTCATACAGGCATAATTGATAGAATTCACTCAAAAATTCCTATCCTACAAGCCAAATACGATACGATTCCTAAAAAAATTGTTTTCGATAAGAACTACAAGATACAATTAAATGAAAACAGCCAGCCGGAAGGATTAAGCCCAAAAGAGCTTAGAATTTTCACCGATGGTTCTAAAACAAATGAAGGTGTAGGTTCTGGAGCTTTCTCTGAAGACCTCAATATTCACATATGCACACCGCTGGGTACCTATAACACGGTCTTTCAGGCGGAATGTATGGGTATCATTGAAGCGGCCATAGCAATAGATGCTAGGAAGGGTAATGACTTCCCCATTAGAATACTGACCGACAGTAGGGCGGTACTCCAAGCCCTGAGATGCAATGTGATGCACTCGGGACTAATATATGAATGCCATCAACAATTAAATGAGGTATGTAAAAACACATTGTTGTGACCCTGCAATGGATAAAGGGACACAGTGGATCCAGAGGCAACGATGCAGCAGACGAACTGGCCAGAAGAGGATCGGTTCTGGCCACTATAGGGCCGGAACCAATCATACCAATCCCCTTTGGTAACGTTCGTTCACTGGTACGTAGACACTTCACTAATCAACACGCTCAGCTTTGAAAAAATCTAGTAGACTGTAGACAAGCTAGGGAGGCCCTGCCTGAAATAAACAGTCGCTTAACCAAAGTTTTAATGAGACTGAACAAGCCGCAGATTAGGATAGTAACAAGTGCTATCACAGGACACGGCACCTTTAACAAACATTTATTTACTATAGGTGTTACAGATAGTCCCCTGTGCAGGGCATGTATGGGAGAGGAAGAAACGGCGGCCCACGTGCTACTGAAATGTCCGGAGGTCGCTACATACAGGGCTAAACATCTCGGCACGCCGGGATCACTCCCCGAAGTTGCATGAAACATCAAGGGCCTGTTGAGCTTCTTCGGAGAGATCTCATGGCTCGAATAATCACATTATTCCTGCCCACACGCAAAATACGCGCATAGACGTGGAGTTGCGGAAAACAGCCCGTCGTAAACTAAACTAAACTAAACAGTCAAGTTTAAAAATCTGACATGAACGTTTGGGACATTTAAACTTGAAGGAAGTGAAAAACATGAGCAAGAATGGTGCAATTCCAGTAAAGTTAACGGATGACATCAACTTTGTGTGTGAGGCTTGTCAATATGGCAAACGAAGCCGCTTGCCATTTCATAAATCTTGTAGAGGAGAATGTAAACCTGGTGATTTAACCTACAGTGATGTGTGTGGACCTGTAGAACATACATCTGTATCTGGAGCAAGATATTTTGTTTTATTTAAAGATGGTGCCACCAGCTATAGACATGTGTTTATTATCAAGCACAAAAGTGATGTCCTGGATTGCTTTAAGAAATACAATGCAATAGTGAAAGATAAGTTTGGTCATGGCACTCGTATATTGCATACAGACAATGGACGTGAGTATGTTAACAATGAACTTAAATCTTATTTGGATAGTGAAGGAATAGTTCATGAACGCACAGCACCCTACACGCCTGAACAAAACGATAGAGTGGAGAGAGAAATGCGGACAATAATGGAGAGTGCAAGATCTATGTTTTTCTCTCGTGATATCTCATTGGATCTCTGGGCTGAAGCAGTAAACTGTGCTGTTTATTTATTAAATCGAAGTTCTTCTACCCAGACAAAGGATGTATCGCCATATGAGCTGTGGAATGGACAGAAGCCAGCCCTTCAACATGTAAAAGTATTTGGTTCAGAAGGATATGTCCATATACCTGATGAAAGAAGAGGAAAACTAGATAAAAAGAGTGTAAGATTAATATTAGTAGGATATGAAAATTAAAATTATAGAATGTTTGATATTGAAAGTGGGAAGATAACAATAAATAGAAATGTACACTTCAATGAGAACAACATACCAGTAATGAGGAAACACACAACTTCAATTTCTATCACCGATGAACAAGAGCAAAGAGAAGGCATACAAGATATACCAGTTTCTCCAGGAGACAACCAAAATATTTCTGAATCTAGTTTTGAAAGTGTAGAAACACAGGAAGATGATGTGACGTACCAGCCTCCACAAATAATTTCTGAAGATGATGAAAGAAATATTACACTGAGACCTAGAAGGAAAAGAAATGAAGAAGCAAATTTTATTGAGTTTGATGTACCTACGATATATGAAGAAGCTATAAACTGTAAAAATAGTAATAAATGGAAAGAAGCTATATGTGAAGAATTAGAGTCATTAAAAGAAAATAAAACCTGGAAGTTAGTAAATAGAAATAATGAGAAAACAGTGACCTCAAAATGGGTATTATGTGTAAAAAGAAATTCAGATGGTGATATAGAAAGATACAAAGCACGTCTTTGTGCACGTGGGTTTACACAAACTAAGGATCGTCGATTACAAAGAAACATTTTCACCAACAACAAGATTCGATTCCATTAGAATAATATTATCTCTTGCAGCTCGAGAGAATTATGAACTACAACAATTTGATGTCAAAACAGCATTTTTGTACGGTGAGTTATCAGAGGATGTCTATATGGAGGTGCCTGAGGGTGTCCATGCTGAGCCAAGGAAAATCTGTAAGTTAATAAAATCAATATATGGGCTAAAACAGTCATCACGCTGTTGGAATAGAAAATTCTCTTCTTTCCTAACTACTTATAGTTTTGAAATGTGTCCCTCTGACAACTGTATATTTGTGGGTCATTTAATTAATTATAAAGTTATCTTGATCTTGTATGTAGATGATGCTTTATTATTGTCAAAAAGTATAAGTATATTGTTGCATATTATAAATGATTTAAAACAAAGTTTTAGGATAAAAGAATTTAATTTAAATATGTTTGTTGGCATGGAAATAACTAAAAATGATGAAATAATTACTTTAAGACAAAAAAAGTACATAAAACAAATTATAAATAGATTCAACATGTCAGATGCCAATCCTTGTAGTACCCCTGCTGACAATAATGTAATTTTAAAGAAAAACGATAGTGGGAGTAATATTAATTTTCCATATAGGGAAGCAGTAGGAGAAATTTCAAGATTCTGAGTTCACGGGAGGAGGAGGAGTTGATACCCTTGCGAATGTCGAAAATTTACGGCATAAACGGCTGTATTGCATACCTTAAGCGAAAGCGCAAGGTAATGTTTTACTATCGCCTAAAAATTAAAATTCCAACAATTTATCGAAAAAATCGTATCTAGCAATCATATTATACATATAAATGATAAAAAAGCACATTGTTAGAAAGATAAATGATTGTTGAACTTATTAATAATTTTTTAAAATCGATTAATTGCTATTTTTAAATAAAAAAAGGGTTTTAGTGGCGTATGGTGTGGATTTATCATGTCCCTGTGGCTTGTAAACACTATAACTTTTGAAAATATCAATTGTTTAACTCAATATATTTTTTAATCTCTTCATCTATCATGTGTGAAGCCACTGAATGTAAATGGCAGTGTAATTTTGTTTTGTTTAGCTATAATTAATTTTTTTCGGCTCCAAAATGGTGAAATTTTCGTTGATTTGGTTGCCTCGTATATAAATTGTTTCTGTAAATGGGGATCTACAGCCACAGAGTAGTTTAGTTCACAGAGTACCTTTGTATTAACTTTAGTTCGGCTTCAGTCGCCGTCGTGAGTGGACATTGTTTCGGTTGTCTTCAGCGGCTCAAAAAGATCGCTGTACAAATACACAATATTCGAATAACCAAATTTCTTAAATACTTGATTATAATAATAATAAGAATTTTTTTTTATTACAATATTTAAAAGCACAGAATAAATAATAGTAGTACGTACTAAAAGTAAGTAGTATCATTTTTTTTGTTATGGGTGACATTTTCATGCTTTTCGAGGGTGTCGAAACCGATAGGGTTGTCGAAATGTAAATCCAAGATGGCGGCCGCAATAGGTATCAATTTTTTCATCATGGGTGTCATTTACATGGTTTTCGAGGGTGCTGAAGCCGATAGTGCTGTCGAAATGTAAATCCAAGGTGGAGGCTGCAATAGGTATAAAATTTTTCATCATAGGTGTCATTTTCATGGTTTTCGAGGGTGTTGAAGCTGATAGTGCTGTCGAAATGTAAATCCAAGATGGCGGCTGAATTAGGTACCAATTTATTCATCATTAGTGTCATTTTCATGGTTTTCGAGGGTGTTGAAGCCGATAGTGCTGTCAAAATGTAAATCCAAGATGGCGGCTGAAAAATATATCAATTTTTTCATATTGGGTGTCATTTTCATGAATTTCGAGGGTGTTGAAACAGATAGTGCTGTCGAAATGTAAATCCAAGATGGCGGCTGCAATAGATATCAATTTTTTCATCATGGATGTCATTTTCATGGTTTTCGAGAGAGTTGAAGCCGATAGGGTTGTCGAAATGTAAATCCAAGGTGGCGGCTGCAATGGGTATCAATTTTTTCATCATGGGTGTCATTTTCATGGGTTTCGAGGGTGATGAAGCCGATAGTGCTGTCGAAATGTAAATCCAAGATGGCGGCTGAAGTTGATACCAATTTTTTCATCATGGGTGTAATTTTCATGGTTTTCAAGAGTGTTGAAGCCGATAGTGCTGTCGAAATGTAAATCCAAGATGGCGGCTGCAATAGGTATCAATTTTTTCATCATGGGTGTCATTTTCATGGTTTTCAAGGGTGTTGAAGCCGATAGTGCTGTCGAAATGTATTTAAACTACTTTAATAATTCCGTATAATCATGTTATACGTAATTTTTTAATGCGCTTAAGGTATGCCCAATTGGATTTACCAATATATTTTTCTTTTGATTGCGTTGGCTTAGAAGTTTGATTTTTTCACATCTCTAAGGGACAGTAGACTTGAGTATTTGATATGTATGTATTCAGCTTGATACCTCCACGCGTTCCTGAAAAAAAAGGCCTTGACAGACCGACAGACAGACAGACGGACAACAAAGTGATCCTATAAGGGTTCCATTTTTTCCTTTTGAGGTACGGAACCCTAAAAAAGGAAAAAAGAAAAAAAAAATTGGATCTCTGCACTCACCATACAATACTCTCCAGCATTATGCTGCTATTTTATGCCTATATTCAGCAATAGATTTTAATGGGCTCTTATGATGATGACATCGGAAAATTTGTTAGGAAATTCGTAAAAATCAAAATACTTCAAGCAGCAATCACGTATAATGTTTTCCGGGGCAACATTGTTACGTTCACGAATCATTTATAAATGCAAATGGCTATTGTTATCAAACACCCGCGATTGTTCACGTTTGTTTATCTTTGACGTATTGAACTGCGATGGTACAAAATATTTGTTTAATGTTTTTCATGGAAAGCTGCATGAACTTAATAAACTTTTTATAAAAGTAAAGCTGACATACGAAAAACAGTTTACCTTAAGTTAGATGAATATTGTGTTTGTATATATATACCTATAATACCTATAATGACTAGAATTTAATGACTTTCAATAAATATTTATTATCTATTTTTAATTAAAAAAATCTATTTAATTATATGATTTAAGAATCAAAATACAAATGTGTTGTCAACCCTAAGGACTAAGATGGATTGCCTTTTTAAAACTAAAAAGGATCTCCGGGGCAAAGATATGAGTGACTACTACTATGTTGCAAAAGTGAACGACAGAGTCAGGAAGGGACGCCTTATACGATAGTTTCGCCGGTAGGCGAAGTGTAGGGCGACCCCCCACGAGATGGAGTGACGACCTGGTAAAACATGCAGGAAGTCGATGGATGCAGGTGGCTCAGGACCGTGCTTTGTGGCATTCCTTGGGGGAGGCCTATGTTCAGCAGTGAACTTATGAAAGGCTGCAATGATGATACGATAGTTTATCGACCAAATTGGCGATATATTGAAGATGGGTCCGGTGAAGTGTACCCTTAACTGACGAGCACGTATGCGTAGGTATATGGATGTTAAGGAGGTGAAGAGGTGTGTGATAAGCGTGCCAAATGGAAGTCCGTAGTCTCTAGGCACTACCTACCCCACTGGGTGAGAGGCGTGGAGGCAGTTTACATACTTAAATCGCACAAGGACAAACATTAGAACTTGAAAGAATTACATGAAGACCATACAAATATTACTCCGTGCGGGATTCGAATCCGCGACCCTCAGCGCCGTAACTCATTGCTAAGCCACTGCGCCACGCAGCCGTCACATTATTCGTCGTCTACGAATTGTAGCGATAATTGAATGATTTCTTAAATATTGTTACATTTTTCTATAACTATAACTAACTAATTATTTAAATTCATGTCTTTTATATTATACTGCGGGAAATGTACGCTACATTATAAGCATCATAATGTAAACGATGCACTATTCTAAATTCCAAACTTTCAAGCAAAAGGAGGCAAAATTTAAAATGCCACTGAATTTTGTGTGAATTGTCATGTACAAAAATTGTTTGGATTGCTATTGAAAGTTTTTCAATACAAGTTAGCTGAACGATATAGTAGCCCCGCAAAAGGCGCAATAAAATAGACAAACAAATCAATGACTTGAAGTTCAGCAATAAAAGCTAATAGGCAATCTTGAACAGGCGTTACTTGATAAAAAACTGTACACACAGAATAGAATAGAATAATTTTTATTCAATTTGGATAGATTACAAAATACTTATTGAATGTCTTTTAACCTTCACCACTGGTTCGGAAAAAAACATCTGTCCTGGAAAGAATCACCAAGAAACCCAGAAGAACTTTCCTAAATTAATTTAATCCAATATACAATAAAAATTAATGTAAGTATTTTCGTATAACTGAGCCGGCATACTGTTCATCAGATTGCGCTAGAACTTTGTCAACTTATTGCTTGCACTTGCGCGAAGGTTATAGGTATAGTACAATTAACGAACAGTATGTGGCGCGCGTGTCGTACCGACTATTTGATAGTTATATATCATTCAACTCTAATGAATATATTGTCATTTTAAATTAAATAATATAACCCTTTAAAATTTAAAACGATATTTCCACAATTATTTTTTCTGCGGCTGCAAAGCGCCGGGTACCAGGTAGTGGTTAATATTTTATACAATTAAGTATAAAAACATTTATAAACAACATAGTAGCGATCACAGGTCAGGGTTTATTATCAATCGTGCATTCTTTAGCAGTATAATTTTGCCTTATATAAAGTCATATACTTATTAGAAATATAAAAAAAAAAACTTTTTATATTATAGATTTGTTAACAGGAACATGATGCTGCCAATCTCCTATATTTCATTTCTTTAGTCGACTATGATGATATAGGTGAGCGGTATCTAACAAGCCACAACTGCACTGCAAATATATTGCTATATGAATATAATATATACGTGGTTTTATACGTGGCAGAGCCATGCTGCAGCTGTATTAGAAGCATAGTTATAGCACGAATGAGTCGGCTCGGCCGCGGAAGTACCACGCTCTCACAGAATACCAGCGTAAAATAGAAGCTTAACACTGCTGTGTTTCGTGTGGTGAGTGTAGAGAACCGGACGCCCTCTTTACTGCAATGGAGGCATTCCATCTTAGTCCTCACGGGTGACAACGTATCTGCAGTTTGATTCTTTATTGAGGATAGATGTAGATGTCTATGGGTCACAGCAACCACCTACAACCAGGTGGGCTGTGTGCACGTTTTTCACCCTATCCTATAAAAAATACACAAAACAAAATTTTTATTTTGATATACAGGTGAAAAAGAAACCTATATGGCAGGAAATCAAAAATTGCACACATTGTTATTAGAATATAATATGAAACAGAGTTTCATAATAAATAACTTATTTTTATAGATTTTTCACCTGCTCAAAGTTCCAAAACTTTATTAAACTAAGTTTGTATAAGAAGTGTTATTATAATTATTTAGTTATAATTAATTAGGTAGTTATATTAATTTATAGATGATAATAACCCCTGGAAATGAGTTGATCGCTACCAAGCTATTTCTAATTTGTTGTGTTGTTAATTTGTGTAAAATACATGATTGTAAGCTGTTATTTAAAAAAAAAGTCCCACTGGGTTACTTGCTCGTTCTTCCCAGGACAGAGGTTTTGTTTGAACCAGTGGTTATTAAACAAAAGTATGACTTTTAATATCTATATTGAATAAAAAAGTTTCTGTTTCTTATTCTGTTTAATTATAAATACCACAGTTTCATGCAGGTTTTTACTAAATAATTTTAACATATTTAAAGTAAGTAAAACAGATATTGTTAATGGTTAAAGATAATTCAATTTAATATAGTTAAATTGGCTTGTTTTTAAGTATGTATATAATAATTGTCACGGCGACCAGTCTCATTGGAAACTCGCCATCTGCGCAGGACAGGATTATTGTATCCAATTGTATGCCACAAGCACAGGCGCACTCTCTATTCTTTTCTATCGGCTATAATAAAGAGACGGCACTCAATTCAACTGTATTTTTTATGTGTGCTCACACCTTTTTACTTGGTAAACCGATTTCGATGATTTTTTTTTTAATTTGAAAGCTGGTGCTTGACATGTTGTTCCATATAAATTTGATCAAGGTCTGACCAATAATTTTGAGCTATTCTTAATAATTTATATTGAAGTCACATTTTATTTTTTTATTTACATAGACAATTTTTTATTTTATATTATTATCCTTTACTCTCCTAGTCCAATGGGACGGTAATCCAACACGATCGGAAAGACGTCAGGCGGACCAATAGCTTTAGGTGCTTTCCGTAGCCCGGGCTAAAACACCGCCAACTTCCTGACTCCCAGCTGCTACTGAGAATTTCATAACCAGGACCTCATTACCGCCAATCGCGTTTGCGACCACTGAACTAACGACGCAGTCAAATCACGATTTTTTAAGTATATATTTATAATATAAAAAAATGATTATATGGATCAGGTTTTGAGTGCCTTAAGATATTATGTGTCTATTTGGCTGTGAATTGATATTATTAGCACGGGTAGTATAAAACGAATTTTAAGCGACTGCACGCGTGCATACGGAATGTGTAATTTTTGTTTCAGTAAGTTTGTCACTAAAGAATTGTTCTTTGTGTACGCTTTATTTAAATTGTGTATAAATGGGTAAAATTTTCAAATGTTTAAATAATTTAACGTTATAGCTTTGTAACCTTCTCTTAATATTTGGAGATACTATGTGTTTAAGAATTTTTATTTCAATCACACATATATATATATATATATATATATATATATATATATATATATATATATATATATATATATATAATATATATAATTTGTGTGCCCATATTTACTGAGCCTGTATTGTGTAAAAGTTGAAACTTCTAATTAGTTATAAAGCATTCACTTAACTTTGAAGGGTGTGCGGTTTTTAGGAAATATAATATTCGCTAAAAATTGCCTTAGCTTATTACAAAATTAATACATTGCTAAAAAACCATGTGTCATCTGCAAACTGATAGCGTGTGCAGTATTTTATATCACTTACATAAGTTAAAATGTGAATTTCTTGACCGAAATCTCAATTACTGATTTGCTCGGCCCAACCCGGGACTTGAACCTGCGACCTCATGTTCAACATTCGCGTTTACGACAACTAGACCTACGAGGTAGTCTTTTTAAGGTCGTCAAGAAAAATCTTAGGACTTTAGCTTATTACAATGACTCTCGGTGATTTCTACAAAACAAACGTATAGTAATATTTGAAATTATTTCAATTTTTTTCCTAGACTTTGTCACAAATAACATTTGACAACACAACAACATTTAATTATTTATATAACACAAGATATCAACTGTAAAATATTTATATCGAGCAGCACAAAATAAAGTCGCAAATATTTCACGCTTTTGTCAGGGACGCCATTTGAAATGTATATTTCCTCATGCGGCAATATTTAATGTACTTATAATCCACAGACATTGTTTCCAGGCGAGTGTGTCTTAACTTAATTCTGCGGTGTCGTTTATAAATGTGGAAGATGCTTCCGTGACAGAGTATGATGGGTTTTGATAAGCTCTTTTAGACACACGTCATATCACGCAGTCGGAAGCTTTTCGACATTACCATAGTTAATATTTGTTTAGATAAAATACTGTTTAAAAATGTTAAAATAATTAAAAAAGAATTAGTAATTTTATTATGTTATAAATTAAGACAGAGTCATTTTATATTCCCAAAACTTAACCAACGCAATCGCTGCATTGGTATAAGTTTTCGAGCTACTGCAATTGAAAGGACACGATATTAATATCAATGGCGAGTATACCATTAAACGAAACAGTGGTGAGCAAACGTGTCGCCTCGCTCATGCGCAGAGTGCGTGGTAGCTCCAACTCCATACTGAGGGCTATTAGTGGCAAACCAGATTGTCCTATTATGGGACACTGGGTTAATATGCATGTGCATAAACCTAGTGCATCAGGTAGGCCTGGTTTGTATTTAAACTAATTATTCGTGTCTGCACTTAATTATTACTAACATAGCTATAACTTCCTTGTACCTACTAACAATTATGGATGTTTGTCCGAAATAAAGAGATTTTATTTATTTATTTATCAACCTACGGTTTGTCGACGTTAAAGTCCTGTACATAACTTGGCAGTCTTATATTACAGCATGTCTTCTCATCTGGTACACCTCAAATCTTGATAACAAGATGTACAACCAGTGCGTGTTGCCAGTGATAACACATGGATCTAAGACGTGGTCCTTCACTGCTGGTTGTGTGAGGAAACTCAAGGCCACTCAAAGAAATAAAGCGAAAAGTCTTAGTTTCTTTATATGTTATAATTATTTTAGAATAAAAGTCACAATGGAGGAGGACGACTCACTGGCCCACGCCGCAAAAGACAAAGCCGATCTCTTAGGTTCCCTTTTTGCGTCCAACTCGACTCTTGATGACGAGGGAAAAACACCCCCGACCATCCCGCAGTGTCAGTGCTCCATGCCAGATGTGCTGTTCTCACAGCGCTCAATTCGCAAAGCACTCCTCTCCCTGGACATCCAGAAGTCGAGTGGGCCTGACGGAATCCCCCCAATTGTGCTGAAGACGTGTGCTCCGGAGTTGGCACCGGTCCTAACGCGTCTTTTCCGGTACTCCTAAATCCTAGGCGTAGTCTCGAAATCATGGAAGACAGCTTTTGTCCACCCGATCCCTAAAAAAGGCGACCGCTCAGTACCATCCAAATACAGGCTTTTCGCCATCACCTCCTTGTTCTCTAAAATAATGGAATCCATTATTAACTGCAACCCATGCGGTAACTTAAAGATCACCAGCTGATTAGTGACCGCCAATACGGTTTTCGTCGAGGTCGATCAGCTTGTGATCTTCTGGTCTACCTGAGCCATAGATGAGCGGAGGCAGTAAAGTCCAAGAGGGAGGCGTTGACCGTTAGTCTGGACATTGCCTTGGACTAGGCCTTCGATCGGGTTTGGCACAAAGCGCTTCTTCCGAAGCTCCCTTCCTATGGGCTTCCCGAGAAATTGTGCAATTGGATCACCAGGTTACATGCAGATCGGTGCATCAAGGTCGTTGTAAACGGTGCATGCTTCGACTACAAGCCTATTAACGCTGGTGTTTCACAAGGCTGTGTGCTATCAACAACGCTATTTCTTCTGCATATCAATGATATGTTGCTAACTGGTAACATTCATTGCTATGCGGATGACAACACTGGTGATGCTTTATACACCGGCCGTGCCAATATTTCCCGGGAAAACGTCGCCGAGTACCGGAAAAAACTTGTGTCTGAAGTCGAGTCTTTGCTGAACGAAGTCTCGGATTGGGGACGACTAAATCTAGTCCAGTTCAATCCCCAGAAGACACACAGTTTGCGCGTTTACCGCTAAAAAGAACCCCTTTGTAGTATCTCCTCAGTTTCAAGACACTCCCCTTCTTGCCGCAGCCAATATCGGAATCCTCGGAGTCGACATATCGAGTGACTTGCAGTTTCGTAGTCACTTGGAAGAGAAGGCAAAATTGACCTCTATAAAGCTTAGCGTGCTCAGCAGAGCGGGACAGTATTTCATGCCGGCACACCGCCTGCAACTTTACAAGGTGCAGGTTCGGCATCACATGGAATACTGTTCCCATCTCTGGTCACGGGCTCCCCAGTGCCAGCTTCTTCCACTTGACCGCATCCAGCGCAGAGCGGCTCGACCGAGTCCTTTTCGATCGGCTCTATTCATTGGTATTGCGAAGAGATGTTGCATCCCTTTGCATTTTCTTTCGCATTTACCACGGGGAGTGCTCTGAGGAGTTGTTTGGATTAATCCCAGCCGCCAAATTTTACAAACACACATCGCGGCAGAACTCCATGATTGGCATTCCACCATTGTGCGATTTAAAAGATGTTTTCTTCCTCGCACGACTTCTTTGTGGAATCGATTACCATCAGCGATTTTTCGCAGCGAGTTTCCAGTGGAAAGGGTCTCCAGTTCTCTACACTCACTATACTAAACACAGCATATTGAGCTTTTATTTTACGCTGGTATTCTGTAAGAACGTGGTCCATTCTCAGTCGACTCGACCCATTCGTGCTACACCCATATTATAGCTGCAGCATGACTCTAAGTGATTACGGACATAACATCTTGTTTTATTTATTTTTTCTTCTTCATCAAGTAACAGTCCACCACACAGACCTATTCCATTTCGGAGGACTTTAGCAATTGTCAGGCTGGTTTTCGATTGCAGCATCCGATGTCTCGCACCTTGTACGCTGCTTTTCGACACTGGGGTTGGGTATATTATATCTGGATCACAATAGATGGTGTATAAACATCAAAATTAAATGTTTGTCTAAACAGTAGTCAATTTAAATAGCATTTCAAACTTTTGATAACAATGACGTTATAAAGTAGAATCAAGATTCCTTTATCATATATAGGGAAAGTAATAATAATTCATAAATCGACATTTTACATTGATTTCATGCTTACAATAATCAAACCCTAATATTGTTTTTCGCGAATTTTATTGTGTTTTAATAATAAATTGTAGTGTCTAGGAGGTTTTTTTATAGGATAAGGGTGACAAACGAGCACATAGTCCACCTGATGGTAAGTGGTTGCTGCGTCGCATAGACATCTACATCTATCCTCGATTATAAATCAAAATGCAGAAGCGTTGTCACCCATGAGAACTAAGATGGAATGCCCATTTCCAGTAAAAAGAGTCTCCGGTTCTCTACAGTCACCTTGCAAAACACAGCAGCGTTAAGCTGCTATTTTTGCGCTGGTATTCTGTGAGAGCGTGGTCCTTCCCCGGTCCTTCCCCGGTCGAGCCGACCCATTCGTGTTACAACTATACTACTAATATAGCTGCAATACGGCTCTACCAAGTAAATTTATATAATTATTATAAACATTTCAAGATAACCTAAAATAAATAACTGTTTCTTATTGTATATATTATGGCAGATTTATCTCGCACAAACTGGTTGAATATAAATAAATCCAAACTTTGGGTAGACGGTACCTCCTAGCAAAGTAAACCGTTTCTGATTTTTGACTACAGGGCAAGGGTTATTATGAATTAACTTAAGAACAAGAGAATATCTTTTTCTTGTAAATAGAACCGAAACATTAGGATTTGACATTATAATAAATTGACAAATAAGACAATGTTCAAACACATCCAGTGTTTATACCTCAATATATAAATTATAAAACTCAATCGATTTCATTATTTTTTTTTTACAGTAATACATTGTTTATTTTAAGGCCTCTAAATAACAAAAGAATGTTTATAATGAACCAGTCTCTATAAGGTATATCAACAATTACAAAATTTATGATTTCCTTGACGTTCCAAATTACGAAAGTAATATAATATGTAATATAATAAACAAGTAACCGCACTAATTTTCATCTCATACTCCGTAGGTGAAAAGACAAATGCCCGATTCCTGGTTTTGAAAATCTTTTAACCATACAGTTCCCTCTATAAATCATAAAAGTATTGTTAAAAAAATAGTTCAAATTTGTAAAACGTAATCAGACAAATATGATAAATGGTCACCGATAAATTACGGAATAATTTTAAGTAGTACTAATTAAAATTAAACTTTATCAAACTAGAACTTAAATAGCTATAATAACGAAGCAGCGTCCAACTCGTGAATTATGTTGTACTATTGCCAATCCACCTGCCACAGAAAAACTTCAGAAACTTCAAAATTTATTATTTATCTGCGAATTCTAAAAATAGGATTGACCAAGGAAAACATTGCAATTATCACTGATTTTAAAACGATTGACGGAATATAGAAACATATCGAAATGAAAAAAAATGTAATAAACTATTCGGGTTGTAACTTGCAAATATTCATATCTTATAATAACCTCTGAGTATTTGTACAAAGTGTGAGGATAATTGGAACTCAAACAAGTGGTTTTCTTTGCAAAGAACCGTTTTTCCGCCTCTGAATGGTCATTTCAACAAACATTTGATTATTATATAACTTGTTTACCCAACTATCCGTTTGTTTTTTTTTAGAGTTCAATGCGGTGCAGTCATGCCTAATTGACTTTTTGATTTTAAATTTCAAGATCAGAGCACCTAATTACGCCGAGAGTCGTGGTTTCAAATCTTAGTCACATACAATATTTGTTGGTTTTGGTATTTTGATCCGCAATGAGTTTCTTCATATTATCTCAGAGATTGAGTTCAATTATATACAAGACTTTACTACATATAGCATGAGTATATATTATCCGTCGAATAAATCATCTAGTTTAGAAAGGCCAGTAGAATACCAAAAGCCCTAGAAACTACCTTTACAATGACCACACGAATAGCCCTTGCAACCGTCGTTACGTAAGTATTTTTAAATTAAAGTCAATAAAATTTAGCAAGAATGATGGTCAGTATATTTTTAATTTTCATGGTAATTAAGAACCTTATAGCACAAGTGATCCGGTTAAATATGATTTTAGAATTGGTACTGGTACGTGGTTTTATACGTGGTAGAGCCATGCTGCAGATATATTAGTAGTATAGTTGTAGCACAAATGGGTTGGCTCGGCCGGGGAAGAACCACGCTCTCACAGAATACCAGCGTAAATTAGCAGCTTAACACTGCTGTGTTTCGTATGGTGAGTGTAGAGAATCGGAGACCCTTTTGCTGGAAAAGAGGCATTCCATTTTATTCCTCACGGGCGACAACGCATCTGCAGTTTGATTCTTTATTGAGGATAGATGTAGATGTCTATGAGTCACAGCAAACACTTACCATCAGGTGGAATGTGCGCTTGTTTGTATCCTATGGCAAAAATACACAAAACGAAAATTTTATTTTGATATACAAGTAAAAAAAAAACCTATATAACAGTAAATCAAAAATTGCACACATTATTATTAGAATATACTCGTTATATGAAACATAATTTCCAAAAACACTAACAATATATAATTATTATAAATAATAGATAAAAGTAATTTAAATATATATAATTAACATAGTTAAATTGGCTGGTTTTTAAGTATGTATATAATGACTATCTCAGCGACCAGTCTCAATGGAAACTCGCCATCTGCGCAGGACGGGATTATAGTATCCAAGTATATGCCGCAAGCACAGGCGCAATCTATTCTTTTTATCCTTTACTCTCCTAGTCCGACGGTAACCCAACACGATCGGAAAGACATCAGGCGGACCAATAGCTTTAGGTGCATTCCGAAGCCTGGGCTAAAACACTGCCAACTTCCTGAATCCGAGCTGCTACTGAGGATTTATTAACCCGGGACCTAATAACCGTCAATTGCGTTCGCGACCACTAAAATAACGACGCAGTCAAGTCACAGTTTTTTAAGTATATATTGCATACCTTAAGCGAAAGCGCAAGGTAATGTTTTACTATCGTCTAAAAATTAAAATTCCAACATTTTATCGAATAAAATCGTATCTAGCAATCATATTATACATATAAATTATATAAAAAGCACATTGTTACAAAGATAAATGATTGTTGAACTTATTAATATTTTTTTTTAAATCGATTAATTGCTATTTTTAAATAAAAAAAGGGGTTTAGTGGCTTATGGTGTGGATTTATCATGTCCCTGTAGCTTGTAAACACTATAACTTTTGAAAATATCAATTGTTTAATTCAATCTATTTTTTAATCTCTTCATCTATCATGTGGGAAGTCACTGAATGTAAATGACAGTGTTATTTTGTTTTGTTTAGCTATAATTAATTGTTTTCGGCTCCAAAATGGCGAAATTTTCGTTGATTTGGTTGCCTCGTATATAAATTGTTTCTGTAAATGGGAATCTACAGCCACAGAGTAGTTTAGTTCACAGAGTACCTTTGTATTAAGTTTAGTTCGGCTTCAATCGCCGTCGTGAGTGGACATTGTTTCGGTTGTTTTCAGCGGCTCAAAAAGATCGCTGTACAAATACACAATATTCGAATAACCAAATTTCTTAAATACTTAATTATAATAATAATAAGAGATTTTTTATTACAATATTTAAAAGCACAGAATTAATAATAGTAATATGTACTAAAAGTAAGTAGTATAATTTTTTTTGTCATGGGTGACATTTTCATGCTTTTCGAGGGGGTCGAAACCGATAGGGTTGTCGAAATGTAAATCCAAGATGGCGGCTGCAATAGGTATCAATTTTTTCATCATGGGTGTCATTTTCATGGTTTTCGAGGGTGCTGAAGCCGATAGTGCTGTCGAAATGTAAATCCAAGGTGTAGGCTGCAATAGGTATAAAATTTTTGATCATAGGTGTCATTTTCATGGTTTTCGAGGGTGTTGAATCCGATAGTGCTGTCGAAATGTAAATCCAAGATGGCGGCTGAAGTTGGTACCAATTTTTTCATCTCGGGTGTCATTTTCATGGTTTTCAAGAGTGTTGATGCCGATAGTGCTGTCGAAATGTAAATCCAAGATGGCGGCTGCAATAGGTATCAATTTTTTCATCATGGGTGTCATTTTCATGGTTTTCGAGGGTGTTGAAGCCGATAGTGCTGTCGAAATGTATATAAACTACTTTAATAATTCCGTATAATCATGTTATACGTAATTTTTTTAATGCGCTTAAGGTATGCCCAATTGGATTTACCAATATTTTTATAATATGAAAGAATAATGATATGGATCAGGTTTTGAGTGCCTTAAGATTTTATGTGCACCTTTGGCTGTGAATTCACACAAGTGTTAATATTCTATGTAATCCCTTCAACAAGGTAGCGACTTCAACAACCGTCGCGTTGTTTTCAACTGTCGCGTGACAAACGGTTATACGGAGATAGTTGTGTAGCGTAGATTTACCGTAAATTAAGAACGCTTTGCATTTGCATTTTGTTATAAATATTTTGATATTTCTAAACCACTGCAACAGTAATGTGAACGTTACAATTAGTATATATATTCAGAAAATAATTAAAAAAAATATCTGAATTACTTTTATTTATTTATTTATCATTTCAAAGTTGAATATAGAAAAAAGTAAAATGACATCTATAAACCAAAAAGATTTATTAATAATGCTATCATCTTCATTCTACACCGATATTTCCAAGTTAGACAAAGAAAAGTAAAATATACGTTATATTACATAGCGTCGCAAATAGTTTAGAAAATCGGGCTAAATTTATAGTCTTGACAACTTTGGTAATTACATAATTAGATGCTTGGCAAGTTCATTTCTAAGTGTCAAGATTAGTTTTAGGTAGGAAATAAGTTTTGAATTTTGTTTTAATATTTTACCTTGTAATGTTGCAACGTAAATTAGAGGGTAAGTTGTTTATTAATCAAAGAACTATATAGGTGATCGTTTGCCGTAGATGTTATGAGCACGGGTAGTATAAAACGAATTTTAAGCGACTGTATATATATATATTTTATTTGTGTGCCCATAATTACTGAGCCTGTATTGTATAAAAGCTGAATCTTCTAATTAGTTATAAACCCTGCACTTAACTTTAAAGGTTGTGCAACATCAATGGCGAGTATACCATTAACCTACAATTTGTCGACTTTAAAGTCCTGTAGATAATTCAACTTGGCAGCGTTTGAGAGATTACAGCATGTCTTCTCGTCTGGTAAACATCAAATCTTGATAACAAGATGTACAACCAGTGCGTGTTGCCAGTGATAACACATGGATCTAAGACGTGATCTTTCACTGCTGGTTGTATGAGGAATCTCAAGGCCACTCAGAGAAATAAAGCGAAACGTCTGAGTTTCTCTATGTGTTATAATTATTTTAGAATAAAGGTAACAAACGAGCTCATATTTCACTAGATGGTAAGTGAATGCTGCGTCCTAAATCTATCCTCGATTAAGAATCACAATGCGATACGAAGTCATCCCTGAGGATTAATATATTAAAATTCTTATTCCTACTTATCTTTATATATAAAAAGTACGTGTCACGTTGTTTGTCCGCGATGGACTCCCTAAACTACTGAACTGATTTCAATGGAATTCTGCACATTATGTGCATTTTGGTCCAACTGGAGAGATAGGATAATTTTTATCCCGATAAATGACCCGCAAATTTTTTTATAGCGAATTTAAGGATTTTTCAGTAGGACAGAGGGTGGTCGGTATGGGCAGAACAACGTCTGCCTGGCGAGCTAGACCATATTCATATATATTCTACAGAGAGAGCGAAAAACACTCTCATATGAGAAGAAAATAAGTGAATCATCTTATAATGGGCTGTATATAATTATGATAATTTATGAAATAAATATTGAGACGTTCAATCGAGGTAACGATGAAAATTTTTGACTTTTGTAAAAGTCTTAGGTTTTTCAAAAGAAAGTTGGAGCATTTAATAAAAATGTTCTTTTATACTTCTTATTTCTATTATTGGGAGTTTTCGTGTTATCATTTCAACGTTCAAAAAATGGTTGGAAGTGGGTTCAGTGAAAATGTCAATGTCATTACACAAGAGCTGTGCTGAAATAAAAATCAATTTTTTATGCTAATGTGCCTTAAGACTTGAGATACTGTCGTCATCGCCTATCTGTTGGCTTAAACTGTGGCTTAAACCTTCTAAAAACCTAGCAATGTGACACATAACTATATTTTAGAAGATTAGATTATAACAGTGGTAGAGCCACGCGACAGCTTTTGCTATCGCACGGATGGGCCAGCTCGAACCGGGGTGGTACCACGACCTCACAGAAAACCAGCGTGAAGTAGAGGTTTACCTCTGCGTTTCGCTTGGTGAGTGCAGGTGGCCGGAGGCCCTGTTTACTGGAAATGAGGCATTCCATCTTAGTCCTCACGGGTGACAACGCATCTACATTTTGATTTGTAATAGAAAATAGATGTAGATGTCTATGGGCCGCAGCAACCACTTACTATCAGGTGGACTGTGTGCTCATTTGTCACCCTTATCCTATAAAAAAAATTATACAAATATTTTAAAAAAGATGATTTTTTACCACTTGAAAATGACAAATGTACACAAGACAACCGTACGAGGCCATTACTCAAGAACAAAGGAGAATAATTTGTAACGTATGCACTTGTGTTATTCACTACTTTGTAGGTATTAAACATAAAATGCGTTCGTATATTGCCGTTGGCAGTAAATAGCGAAGACGGTGGAAGCCTGTCTGTCTTTGAATAGCCCCCGGATATCGCAGCGTGTGCTCTTCCCATCGATTGAAATATAATGTTAACAACTGTCGCTTCATGTACGTATGGTTGCAACAGTTTAATATCAATTACCAACGCTCTCACAGAATACAATCGTAAATAGCAGCTAATTGCTGCTTTGTATCTTTAGGTGAGTGTAGAAAACCGGGTACTATTTTCACTGGTAACAAGGTTTCCCATTTTAGCCTCTGGGGTGACAACGCATCTGCATTTTGATTCTTAACTGAGGAGAAATGTAAATGTCTATGGGCCACAGAATCCACTTAACATCAAGTTTGCCGTGTGTCGTTTGTCAAATTATTCTATAAAAAATGAAGATAAATATTCGCTTTTGAAATTTTTAAATGTCAAGGAATCTAATTAAGAGCGAGGCCAGACTTTTAATTATAGAATTAAAAAAAGTTACCTCACACCATGATTTTCTCCCGTATAGTGGAGGCAATTTCCTTCTACGATCGTGCCGACCCATTCGTGCTCAAGAATGCAGTGTGGCTCTCTTAGGTGTAAAATCATCACCTTCATTTTAGAGCCATTAGAAACGTACCCAGATGTCGCCTTTCTTTCCTTTTTTGTCTAAGTCTGCACATAAAAACCTGTGAGTACACATTTTCAGTGCAATATTATTATCATCTGCGAAGTTGATGCATATCCAGATATATTTTTATAAAAATTAATTAACAAAAGAACATACAGTTCTAGTAGCAATTACCTGATGGCAAGGGGCTACTGCAGTCCATAGGCATCAGCAGCCTACTTCATACAAAGACATAGGCGTTGTCACCCCAAAGAAACCAGATGAAATTCCACACAGATTGTTATTATACAGGCACTATAAAAAAATGGGATTATTTTTTACCTGCCGCCAAATACTCCATTAAATACTTTTTATTATATTTAGGTTTTGGATCGAGGATAAAATTCTTTGGGTTTTGGCAACCACTTACCATAAGATGGACCTTTAGCCCGTTCATCACCTTTCGTTACTTCTTAGAAAATTCAGGTCAAAATATTGAATTTCATTTTTAATTTTCTTATAGACGCCTTTTTGAAATAAAATGATATTGTTGATTTATTGGTAACCAGTTTAGGTATTAGGCGAGCGTTCAAAATACTATAATAAGAATGGACGAGCGGCAGGCCATTCAACGATATTGCGAAAATATCCCTTCTCACTTCTGTCAAACCCTAATAAAATATATCGCAAATATGCCCGAAACGAAATATTACATAATAACTTTGCAATGAAGCGATATGTGAAATTGTAATTTATTGTGTTTTCAAGTTGATAAATTGTGCTATTTTTTTGACAAACAAGCACACGGTCCATCTAATGGTAGGTGTGTGCTGTGGCCCATAGAAATCTACGTCTATCCTTAATTAAGATTCAAAATGTAGATGCGTTGTCACTCCTGAGAAATAAGATGGAACGCTTCGTCTCCAGTGGAAAGAGTCTCCAGTTCTCTACACTCACTATACTAAACACAGCAGATTGAGCTTTTATTTTACGCTGGTATTCTGTGAGAACGTGGTCCATTCTCAGTCGACTCGACCCGTTCGTGCTACACCCATATTATAGCTGCAGCATGACTCTAAGTGATTACCGACATAACATCTTGTTTTATTTATTTTTTCTTTTTCATCATCAGTCAGTAACAGTCCACCACACAGACCTCTTCCATTTCGGAGGACTTTTAGCAATTGTCAGGCTGGTTTTCGATTGCAGCATCCGATGTCTCGCACCTTGTACGCTGCTTTTCGACACTGGGGTTGGGTATATTATATCTGAATCACAATAGATGGTGTATAAACATCAAAATTTAATGTTTGTCTAAACAGTAGTTAATTTAAATAGCATTTCAAACTTTTGATAACAATGACGTTATAAAGTAGAATCAAGATTCCTTTATCATATATAGGGAAAGTAATAATAATTCATAAATCGACATTTTACATTGATTTCATGCTTACAATAATCAAACTCTAATATTGTTTTTCGCGAATTTTGTTGTGTTTTGATAATAAATTGTAATGTCTAGGAGGTTTTTTTTTATAGGATAAGGGTGACAAACGAGCACATAGTCCACCTGATGGTAAGTGGTTGCTGCGTCGCATAGACATCTACATCTATCTTCGATTATAAATCAAAATGCAGAAGCGTTGTCACCGATGAGAACTAAGATGGAATGCCTCATTTCCAGTAAAAAGGGTCTCCAGTTCCCTACATTCACCTTGCAAAACACAGCAGCGTTAAGCTGCTATTTTTGCGCTGGTATTCTGTGAGAGCGTGGTCCTTCCCCGGTCGAGCCGACCCATTCGTGCTACAACTATACTACTAATATAGCTGCAGCACGGCTCTACCAAGTAAATTTATATAATTATTATAAACATTTCAAGATAACCTAAAATAAATAACTGTTTCTTATTGTATATATTATGGCAGATTTATCTCGCACAAACTGGTTGAATAAAATAAATCCAAACTTTGGGTAGACGATACCTCCTAGCAAAGTAAACCGTTTCTGATTTTTGACTTAAGGGCAGGGGTTATTATGAATTAACTTAATTAGGAAGAAGAGAGTATATTTTTCTTGTAAATAGAACCGAAACGTTAGGATTTGACATAATAATAAATTGACAAATAAGACAATTTTCAAACACATCCAGTGTTTTGACCTCACGCTCACGCTGTTAAATCGTTTGATAAAGCTCAATCGATTTCATTTTTTTTGTACAATAATACAATGTTTATTTTAAGGCCTCTGAATAACAAAAGAATATTTATAATGAACCAGTCTCTATAAGGTATATCAACAATTACAAAATTTATGATTTTCTTGACGTTCCAAATTACGATAGTAAAATAATATGTAATATAATAAACAAGTAACCGCACTACTTTTCTTCTCATACACCGTAGGTGAAAAGACAAATGCCCGATTCCTGGTTTTGAAAATCTTTTAACCATACAGTCCTCTCTATAAATCATAAAAGATTTGTTAGAAAAATAGTTCAAATTTGTAAAAAGTAATCAGACAAATATGATAAATGGTCACCGATAAATTACGGAATAATTTTAAGTAGTACTAATTAAAATTAAACTTTATCAAACTAGATCTTAAATAGCTATAATAACGAAGCAGCGTCCAACTCGTGAAATATGTTGTACTATTGCCAATCCACCTGCCACAGAAAAACTCCAGAAACTTCAAAATTTATTATTTATCTGCGAATTCTAAAAATAGGATTGACCAAGGAAAACATTGCAATTATCACTGATTTTAAAACCATTGACGGAATATAGAAACATATCGAAATGAAAAAAAATGTAATAAACTATTCGGGTTGTAACTTGCTAATATTCATATCTTATAATAACCTCTGAGTATTTGTACAAAGTGTGAGGATAATTGGAACTCAAACAAGTGGTTTTCTTTGCAAAGAACCGTTTTCCACCTCTGAATGGTCATTTCAACGAACATTTGATTATTATATAACTTGTTTACCCAACTATCCGTTTGATTTTTTTTAGAGTTCAATGCGGTGCAGTCATGCCTAATTGACTTTTTGATTTTAAATTTCAAGATCAGAGCACCTAATTACGCCGAGAGTCGTGGTTTCAAATCTTAGTCACATACAATATTTGTTGGTTTTGGTATTTTGATCCGCAATGAGTTTCTTCATATTATCTCAGAGATTGAATTCAATTATATACAAGACTTTACTACATATAACATGAGTATATATTATCCGTCGAATAAGCCGTAGAAACTACCTCTTGTATATCTTGACAAAGTTTTATCTACAAGCTTTTTACAATGAGCACACGAATAGCCCTTGCAACCGTCGTTACGTAAGTATCTTTAAAATTAAAGTCAATAAAATTTAGCAAGAACGATGGTCAGTATATTTTTATTTATCATGGTAATTGAGAACCTTATAGCACAAGTGATCCGGTTAAATATGATTTTCGAATTGAGAGAAAATATTATGTAGTATAAGTAAGTGGCACAAATATGAGTCTCTGAGAGATGACTACATATTTGTACCAATGATTTACTGTGCTAAAGGCTACGGGTTCGAAACCCGTAGGTAATAAGTATTTGTATGGCCGACAAATAAATTATTCCGGGTCTGGATGTTTGTTATTGTATAATTTATGAATGTAAACGGCTCCCACGATAAATTTTAGTTTGAAGGTGACGTATAAAAAAAAGAACATAATTAAAAAGAAAGAAAGATGATTCCTTACACCACCGGTGATATGATAAATCGGCTCTTGAAATTGATAGTTTCACTTATACCGGCAAGGATCGAATACGGGATGCTTGAATTCTATGAAATTTTATGTGTCAGTCCAGTGCCTAACCTACAACTGCTCCTAATTTGAACAAAATTGAATCATAATTCGAAATTTTCCTTTATCCCGATAAGAATTATATTTATTGTTACTTTTGAATTATTAAAATGTAAAATCAGTTTTATTAACTCTCATTTTCTAATTAATTTTTACTCTTGAATAAAACTATTTTACGGATGTTATCGCAGTTAATTTTAATTATTTTTAGTTTCCGACATTTTGCGTGCTTTGTAGCGCCCTTCGGGCCACGGAAAGACTCCATGGTATCCATTAAATAGTTTTATTCAATGTAAAGTGTTATCGTTATATAAAAAATCATTACTAATTTATATTTTTTTATAGAATAAGGGTCGTAAAGGAGCACACAGTCCACCTGATGGTAAGTGGATGCTGAGGCCCATATACATCTGTATCAAAATGTAGATGCGTTGTCACCCCTGAGGACAAAGATGGAATACTCGATTCTGAATAAGGGTCTCAGGTTCTTTACACTCATCGTACAAAACACAGCTGCATTAAGCTGTCATTTTACACTGGTATTCTACGAGAAGCGTGATCGAGTCGACCCATTCGTGCTACAGCCAAAATATAGCCGCAGCGTGGTTGTACCACGTATAAAATTACTCTTATTACATAATCATGTTTATAGAACAAAAACATGTAAAGCTAAATGTGTGCAATTTAAGCAATAGTTTGAATTATGTATATTAAACAATAGCTGTCGGGAGACGAATAAGGATTAATGGCGTCATCAATAACGATGGAATTCGGATGGCCCAAATGGATTTTTCAACTTAAATAGGTTTTGTAGATACACCAATGTATGTTAGTATATTTTTTGTTGATTATATAGACTCACTCAGCTATCGTACATATAATGATTGCATAATTTAAAAGCTTTTTTTAATTATGTGCTTGCTTAAAATTAAGGTAGGCACGTTGAGAGTAGGTACCTCATTTTTTTAATATATTAGTGTATTTTTCGTTGGCGATCTTTATAAAATAAATAAATGAGAATAGAAAAGATGTTGATACCTGCCCGGATGTACTTGTAAGTGGACAGAAACAGTCGTGCCATTCAAGAGAAAATTATACCTGATATATTATGTATAAAAGGAAACCTCAATAAAAAAAATTATGCTGCGAATTTTTTGGCGGTAATGTCTTATTCATCAAGTATATAAAACAAAGAGTTCAAAATATTTAGTAAGTGTTGTAATACTACTAATTGATAAATCATGTTATCTTATATATATTATTTATAACCTCTGGATAACAGTGGTAGAGCCACGCGGCAGCTTTTGCTGTCGCACGGATGGGCCGGCTCGAACCGGGGTGGAACCACGACCTCACAGAATACCAGCGTGAAGTAGAGGTTTACCGGTGCGTTTCGCTTGGTAAGTGCAGGTGCCCGGAGGCCCTTTTTACTGGAAATGAGGCATTCCATCTTAGTCCTCACGGGTGACAACGCATCTACATTTTGATTTGTAATAGAGTATAGATGTATAGATGTCTATGGGCCGCAGCAACCACTTACCATCAGGTGGACTGTGTGCTCGTTTGTCACCCTTATCATATAAAAAAAAGAAAAAATATGTATAAAATTCTAAAGCTTAACTTTTTTCAAGTTCCGCAGGATTTATCGCTGTTTCTTCCCAGGACAGAGATTTTTTCCGAACCAGTGGTAAAGCTGTTTTTGTAATATACATTGAATAAGAGTGATTCTATTCTATTCAAATAGATACAACTATTATGAGTCAAATTTTAAATCTGACATTTTTTTTCAAAAAAACGATTACCAAATAATTGCGAAGGTACACTTCTCCAAATATAACTTAATAGTCATTGTTAATGTCTCAGAAAATAAGATTAATATTGTGGCGTTCTTTTTAAAAGCAACATTGATAACACGTAGTAAAGACATTAGGGATAGACTAAAATTTATTTTATCTACCCACTAGCAAAAAAACGTAAACTTGTTAAGAATAAAATGTAATGTAAATTTTAGTGCTCGTATATAACACAATTTCAAAAACAGAGGACGTTACTAGCATGCAAATGTGTGCCAATGCTAAGAAATTGTGAAAGGGTAAGGGGTGTAAAGGGTAGCTTTTATTTTAAACTGATTTAACAAACTTTTATCATTCCTACAAAACCTCATTTTATGCGAAAAGTCTTAATTCTTTTAAAAAAATTAACGCGCCCCGATTGTATATTCAACTGTTGGAGAATTTTTAGGGTGTTACACGTTGAAACTTTTCGCGTAACAAGTCACGTTCTAGAACAACGATGTAAGAATCTTATATGTCGTAAATACGTGCAAATTAAAAAAAATATAATGTTATAAATATTTCACTTCATCCATATTAGTTTGATTAAAAAGTCCATATTTTATTAGTACATATAACATGGTATCAAACAAATAGCTATTGACGTCGTTTATTGGCGAAACGAAGGACTCAATTACGCATTCTTGAAAATATACAAACAAAAACTTTTTTTTATAGGAGAGGGAGCAAACGAGCTTGCGGCTCACCTGATGGTAAGTGACTACCGCCACCCAAGAACAACTGCAACACCAGGGAGGGAATTGCAGATGCGTTGCCGGCCTTTTAATAAGGAGTACGCTCTTTTCTTGAAGGTCCCTAAGTCGTACCGGTCCGGAAAAATCGCTGATGGTAATCGATTTCACAAGGAAGTCGTGCCAGGAAGAAAACATCTTCTAAATCGCACAGTGGTGGACCGCCAATCATCCAGATGGTGTGGATGGTATCAGGAGTTCTGCCGCGATGTGCGTTCTTGAAATTTGGCGGCTGGGATTAATCCGAACAATTCCTCAGAGCACTCCCCATGGTAGATGCGAAAGAAAATGCAAAGAGATGCAACATCTCTTCGCAGCGCCAATGAGTCGAGCCGATCGAAAAGGACTCAGTCGTCGACGATTCGAGCCGCTCTGCGCTGGATGCAGTCAAGTGGAAGGAGCTGGCACTGGGGAGCCCCTGCCCAGAGATGGGAACAGTATTCCATGTGAGGCCGAACCTGCACCTTGTAAAGTTGCAGGCGGTGTGCCGGCATGAAATACTGTCCCGCTCTGCTGAGCACGCTAAGCTTTTTAGAGGCCAATTTGGCCTTCTCTTCCAAGTGCCCACGAAACTGCAAGTCACTCGATATGTCGACTCCGTGGATTCCGATATTGGCTGAGGCAAGAAGGGGAGTGTCTTGAAACTGAGGAGATACCACAAAGGGGTTCTTTTTAGCGGTAAACGCGCAAACTTGTGTCTTCTGAGAATTAAACTGGACTAGATTTAGTCGCCCCCAGTTCGAAACTTTGTCCAGCAAAGACTCGACTTCAGACACGAGTTTGTTCCGGTACTCGGAGACGTTTTCCTGAGAAATATTTGCACGGCCGGTGTATAGAGTATCACCATTGCTGTCATCCGCATAGCAATGAATGTTACCAGTTAGCAACATATCATTGATATGCAGAAGAAACAGCGTTGGTGAAAGCACACAGCCTTGTGGAACACCAGCGTTAATAGGCTTGTAGTCAGAACATGCACCATCTACAACGACCTTGATGCTCCGATCTGCAAGGAAGCTGGTGATCCAATTGCACAATTTCTCGGGAAGCCCATAGAAAGGGAGCTTCAAAAGAAGCGCTTTGTGCCAAACCCGATCGAAGGCCTTCGCAATGTCCAGACTAACGGCCAACGCCTCCCCCTTGGACTCTACTGCCTCCGCCCATCTATGGGTCAGATAGACCAGAAGATCACCAGCTGATCGACCCGACGAAAAACTAAATGTTTGCTAAAATATACAGAATGTAATGCTTTATTTTATTTTTATAGTGATTTAACTAATAAATAATCTCTGCCAGCTAACATATGGTATGAGAGCTATGGGTAGAGTCGCAACAAAAAAAATCCTATCTAATGTTAACCTATCATTTAAAATGTATAATAATCTCTATATATAAAAATCAATTGCTGTCCGAAAAACTTGAAAATGGCTGAACAGATATTGATGAAATTGTTTTGTGTGTGTTTGAGTGGGTCTTCGGATGATTAATAGGATTCACAATTGGACCCTGTAGGTGGCGCTATTGTCGAGATCCAGAAATCACCCGTGCGAAGCCGAGGCGTATCGTTAGTATACTCTAAATATGTAAGTATGTTATATATTGTATTGGATCAGATTATAAATATAACTTGTTTGTATTATCTATATAAACTTGTAACTGCCTCGTTAGTCTACTGGTCGTAAACGCAATAGCTAATCATGAAGTTCCCAGATTCGATTCGTAAGTGAATACTGTGGCTCGTAGACATTATCGTCTATTCTTCTTTAGATTACGAATTAAAAGTCATATACTTTTTTTATAGGATAAGGGTGACAAACGAGCACACAGTCCACCTGATGGTAAGTGGTTGCTGCGACCCATAGACATCTAAATCTATCCTCGTTTGCGAATCAAAATGCAGATGCGTTGTCACCCGTAAGGACTAAGATGGAATGCCTTATTTTCAGTAAAAAGGGCCTCCGGCCACCTGCACTCACAAACCGAAACGCAGAGGTAAACCTCTACATCACGCTGGTTTTCTATGAGCTCGTGGTACCACCCCGGTTCGAGCCGGCCCATCCGTGCGACAGCAAAAGCTGCCGCGTGGCTCTACCACTGTTAGAATATTTTACATCTGTCTTAAACAAAGAAGCTGGTACCGCCATCTATAGAAGCCAAAAGTCTCTTTCTCTCTCTCTCTCTCTCTCTCTCTCTGAGGGGGCAAACGAACATACGGCTCACCTAACGGTAAGTGAATACCGCCGCCCATGAACAACTGTAATACCAGGGGAATAGCAGATGGGTTACCGGCCTTTTAAAGAGAGTAGGCTCTTTTGATGAAGACTCTTAAGTGTAATCCGAAATACGAAAAACATTCTGGTGGTATTCGATTCCACAAAGAAATTGTCCGAGGAAGAAAAATTCTTCTATATGCATAGTAGTGGACCGCCAATCATTTAGAGGGTACGGATGGTATCTCGAGTTCGGGCGCG
>JAVANC010000021.1:339208-398163 GCA_033319125.1 Parnassius glacialis | reverse complement strand
AATTCCTTTTTATTGACCTTTCCACTGTTGATATGTAGTTTTTATGACACATTTCTTATAGATATTTAACACGAGTTTGCGCAATATTTTACACGATTCTTCATCAGATCTATTACCGTAGATCCTGAATTTACAAAGGTATTTATATTTTTCTTTAATCGCTCTCTTTATTGCTGAGGACTACCACGTGTGGTAGGAGTCTGGTTCAACTGTTTTGGCGGTATGTGCTGTTCTCTTAATTTACCAAACATTTTATAAAAATATTTAAGAGATTTCATTAAAAATTCACTTCGATAGCAGTATATTTTTTATTAATTGATTTATAATCAGGCTTATTACATAAAAACTTAATAAACGGTGTTGTTTTAAGTGTGTTTAACTCATAAAGACGTACTTCTATTAATAATAATAATAATGTCCTCCAAACCGAATTTTGGCCACGGCGGCTAGTCTCAACAGAGATTAGCCATCGGCGCAGGACAGGGTTATAGTGCCCAAGTGTATGCGCAAGCACAGTTGCACTCTCTATTCCCTAACTCTCATAGCCCGATAGGACGGTAAACCGACACGACCGGAGAGAGATCAGGCGCAGGACCAACGGCTTTACGTGCTTTCCGAGGCACGGGGTGAAACACCGCCAACTTCCTGACTCCGGGCAGCTACTGAGAATTTCTTGATGGAAAAACTCTAACTGACTTTTTGGACCGACCTGGGAATTGAACCCGGGACCTCATGATCAGCAGTCGCACTACTACAACCACTAAACCAACGAGGCAGTCAAACAAACAAACTTCTATTAATAACGCTCCGGGAAAGAGAGCTACTGGTACCCAAGAGCGGCACAACAATCGAATACAGCTACATCACAGTTAGATAATACAAGGTCGAGTATTTTACCATATTTATTATATATTTTGTATACAATTATATTGGCAAAATTTAACTGCATTAATTTCGTCAACAAGTAATCGTTGGTCTTGCGTACTATAGTTTATTGTCTCTTAATTGAAGTTTCATTTATCAGATAATGGTTCACATTATTCTTATGCACATCTTTGATTATTTAACAATAATTCTTTTGAAGGATGTTGGATACATTGCCACAAATAACTAATTTTCCTAAACATATCCATTTTAGTTGCTTAAATTAAAGTCACCAAGTATAATATACTTATCCGTGGGATATTTTAAGGTTGTATCAATTAATTTCGTAAGAAAATTCGATAGCCGATCCGAGAAACTAAAGCTTCCATGTAAATTGGAATTAATGCAGAAAAATAGGCATTTTAGAAACTATCGCTTTTTGTGACAGTCAGCGTGAGTCAAAAATCTTCAGCACTGGAGATAAAGGTCAGTTGAGGTTCAACAGACAACTCTGCGTGTAGCAATGAACACACCGCCCCCTTACACTTGGCCCGTTCCAGCGTTATCACGATCACTGCACCACACAGCATAACGACTATCAAATAACACAGAGCTCGAAATACCATCCAGAAGCAATGTTTCAGTTATAACAATAACATCGTATTTAGACAAGCAGGTATTACGATAGAAATCAGTATTTTTTAGTACGCAGACCTCGTGCATTTTCATAATATATTCGTGTTATTAATAAAATACGCAGCCATTATAAATAACTAAATTAAAAATAAAATAAAAACAATGTAAGTATAAAATAAAATTATCAAACTAGGCAATATGCAAAAAGTCTTAAAATAATTACTTAAATGTTGTATTTTGAATTTAACTGCAAACTCGAATAGCGAATCAATATGATAACTAATTATTACGTCAAATCAGTGATGTAATAATAAATATGTAATAAAAAAAATAATAGAAGCAATATTATTGAACATCATATTTCGAAGTAGAACAGCGAGAAAACCCAACTCTTGTATTAAATAAATTATTTAAAGTCTTATAATTTTTCATTAAACTTTAAATAATGATTTTTGCAGGTGAACATAAATATTGATGCAACAAAATTCAAAATTATTAAAACTAGCGTAATGCATAAAGTCTTAAAATAACTATTTAAAAATATATTATTTGTATTAGGGTTAACATGATAAGAAAGTAAACCAACACGAAAACAAATTAATGGTTTAAAACATTTTTGCAGAATGGAAAAAATGCAATCAAAATCTTATAGGACGCAAGAGCGAATAAAGCGAGCATAGCATACGTACGGTTACCTACAATATATCGAAAAGGCGGGTAGAAACAATTATGCGTCAAGCAATATATCGATAAAAGAGTTTTATAAAAACACACAGAATAACAACAGTGATACATCGGCAGAGCAGGGGTCGTAAACATTTAATTACGAGTATAATTTACAGCAGAAGCAATAGAATAGAATAGAATAGTATAATTGTTTATTCAATATAGATCACATGTGCAATTCTAATTGAAAGTCATTTTTTACTTTAACACTGGTTCGAAAAAAAACCTCTGTCCTGGGAAGAACCAGCAAGAAAGACCCTTTTTCTCAGGAACGCGTGTAAGTATCAAGCTGAAATTCATATGAAATACTCAAATCTACTGTCCCTTGGAGCTGTGAAAAAATCAAACTTCTAAGCCAACGCTATCAAAAGATACAGCCGTTTATGCCGCAAATTTTCGACATTCGCAAGGGAATCAGGGAATCAAAACCTACAGGGTACTTCCCGTGAACTCAGAATCTTAAAATTTGGTATGAAGCAACGTAAACGCACAGATAAAGGAAAAATTGCGAAAAGCATAAATTTTTAGTTACATCATATAATAAAAATAATTTTAATAATGTTAAACTACGGATTTGTGCGGAACCCTCGGAGCGCGAGTCCGACTCGCACTTCGCCGGTTTTTTTTATTAAAACTACCTTTGTTTTTCTGAACATACATTAAATTTTCGTAAATATACTGAGAGGCCAAAGCTAATATATTTTTTTTAAATTTATCTCTAAGTGACTCTCTCGGTTTTAGGTTGTAAATAGCTCTAATGGCCCTCTTCTGTAAAACAAAAATAGTTTCTGAATCAGCCGCATTTCCCAATAACAAAATCCCATAAGACGTTATGCTATGGAAATAACTGAAATAAACTAATCTAGCTGTCTCGACACTAGTGAGACCTCTAATCTTTTTTACAGCATAGGCTGCAGAACTTAGTTGGCTTGCTAGTTTGGACATATGGGGGCCCCACTGAAGCTTTGCGTCAAAAGTGATGCCAAGAAAAACAGTGGATTCAACAGGGCTCAGTTTTTTCCCATTTAAAAATTAAATTATATGCTATTAAACTTACATCTAAGTTAAGCAACTTATATATTTGGAAGCAATTTAAGCTATCTTGTTTAAATCACTAACACTTGTGATAATTACAACCCCCGTAATATCGTTTTTAGGGTTCCGTAGCTAAATGGCAAAAAACGGAACCCTTATGGTTTCGTTATGTCTGTCTATCTGTCCGTCTGTATGTCACAGCCACTTTTTTCCGAAACTATAAGAACTGTGTTGTTGAAACTTGGTAAGAGATTCTGTAAACCGCATTAAGATTTTCCCAAAAAATTAAAAAAACAATAAATTTTGGGGGTTCCCATACTTACAACTGAAAGTCAAATTTTTTTTTCATCAAACCCATAATTGTGTGGTATCTATGTATAGGTCTTTAAAAATGATAGTGAGGTTTCTTATATACTTTTTTTATAAACTGAATAGTTTGCGTGTAAGACACCAATTCAAAGTGGTAAAATGTGTGTCCCCACCCCTTACCTATAACTTATAATATAAGAGAATAATAAAACTAACAAAAATATATGATGTACATCACTATGTAAACTTCCACCGACAAATTGGTTTGAACGAGATCTAGTACGTAGTTTTCTTAATACGTCATAAATCGTAAACCGCAATTTACCTTTCATTCAATCAAATCAAATATAAAAATAAAATAAAAACATTTAATTTCATAAACATAAACCTTATGCTTAAACTGTGAACCTTTATTTTCTAATAATTAATCTGTAAAAGGTACATGAGTGAATAATAATTATAATTCGCGCGGGGCCTGGCTGGATCGGTAGCGGGTGCGGAGCTCGCGGGGGACAGATTCCCGACTGCGCTTACCCGAACGGGCAGTCCATAGATAATATACTTTGTAGGGTAGGGCAGTCGCATGAGGGCAGACGTCGTTGAAACTCGTGCGCGCAGAGCTAATTTTTCGATACATTAATTATAATGTTTACTTATCAATAAATAAATTTAAAAAATACATATTATGTTACTTATTGCTACGGAACCCTTCATGGGCGAGTCAGACTCGCACTTGGCCGCTTTTTTCTAACATGAATTTTACAATACTTAACCCAAACTTTTATATTTACAAATCGCTTAAGTTAACAAAGCCGAAGAATTTTCTTTTTTTATAGGATAAGGGTGAAAAACGAGCACACAGTCCACCTGATGGTAAGTGGTTGCTGCGGCCCATAGACATCTACATTTATCCTCTGTTACAGATCAAAATGCAGATGCGTTTTCACCTATGAGGACTAGGATGGAATGCCACATTTCCAGTAAAAAGGGCCTCCGGCCACCTGCACTTACCAAGCGAAACGCAGAGGTAAACCTCTACTTCACGCTGGTATTCTGTGAGGTCGTGGTACCACCCCGGTTCGAGCCGGCCCATCAATGCGACAGCAAAAGCTGCCGCCTGGCTCTACCACTGTTAGCTGTTATGGTGTTAAGTGGTCATTGACAAACTGCCGTTGTTCGGTACCCACAAAGGCAATGTCCCTCTGTCATGAATTTCTTGGCTCGCGCCGCAGCGACAAATTCTTCATTTATGTAGCGGTATATTAAGTTGACAATAACAAATAATAAACTTATCTTTACCAAAATGTTGTGGCACCCTCGCTATTTTAATTATTTGATGTTTCGGAAGCATGTAACCAACCTACGTGCTTATGTTACCTACTATTGAAAAAAGTTTTCATCTCTCTTTAGGGGCAATCTCACGATCTCGATATTGTTAAGTCGAAACCATTGCCCTTAGTAGCTAACTTCTTTTTCAGAGCCGATATTTCAGAGAGGGTCGAGTCAACTGCTACTTTTATTTGCTCCAATTTAGGTATTTGAATTTCAGTTGAGTTATTCTAAACTCATAGTTAATAATTTTTTCACCATTAAATTCACAGGATGGTTTTAGCTCTCCTTTTTCACGCCTAATGCTTTTCACGTCATTAATGAGTGCTGGTAGACAGTGAATCTGTAGTTTCAAGTCACGTATTTCAGAACCAAATTAATAGAAGCATCTCCATCATTGGTAGGGATCGGCGGTGACGTGGTTGGCGTTGACGTAGAAGGGGCGGATAGAAGGTTCCAGCAATGAGAGCACCTCGACACAGGCCTTCGGCTTTCTATAGAAAGATGGGTGCCGTCTCAAATTTGGTCATATTTGAGCGGCCAAAAAAAATGCCTTTTACACTATACACACTTTACGTCATCATTTGCATATTGCATAGTGCACAATGAATTATTATTAACAAATACTTGTGACGTAAAGTAATGAAACATACTAACTAAAAATGCTGATAAAAATGAACTTAAGCGCAACTTGTTTGTGTCTCCTGATGCTCTGAACTTGTTTTAATTATGACCGACACGTGCTATCTCTAAGAGTAAACAACGACCACTGACAACTTTTAACAGTAGAGGATTTATGTATTATGTGTACATTCACTACCACTCCAGTCCGTCAAAAGTCCACTGCTGAACATAGATGTCAACCATAGTTGTTAATGACAGACTCGTGTTACAGTTTGCCTCTATTACCTTTAACGAAACCCGTTGGATGTGAATGGGTAAATAATATTCTTACGTTACTACTAAATGATAATAATAATATTGATGATGATGAAATATACAAATATAATATCAGAATTGGAACAGTGCGTAATATTATGCTTTATTCGCTTCACAAACAATATTCATAAAATTTGTACGCAAAACTTGAACATGCCTATCACGCAAAATGTTTCTGCGATAACAAAGCTGTGAAGATAAATCATTTTCAAACTCAAATGTCCATTGTTGTGAACTACCCGCGATTATTCACGTACAGTTAACTTTGACGTATTGAGCGCGATCTGTCCATCAACGATTTGTTTTGGATAACGGGGAGTTTTGCGGGTAAATTTACGAGGAATGAAATCTCAGTGCACCATAGTATTTGTGGAATGTATCTCTTACATAATTTACCTTTTTTGAAATTTATGTTTTTGAAATAAGTTTAAAGAAAACAATTAAAGGTTATAAGAGCAGAAGATGTTAAAACAAATATTTTGAAGTTTAGGTGTTTAACGTTAAAAGATTTTTTTACTTGAAATAAATTTTATTATTTTTTAATACTAGCAATGCTTTATTATTGATTTAGCACAAGTGGTTCAGCTTGAACGAGTGAGGAGACAACACATCTGAAATTTGTTCTTAATCGAGAATAGTTTTAAATGACTACGGGCCACATCATACACTTATCATCAGGTGAACTGTGTGCCCGATGTCACCTTTATTCTATAAAAAATAGTCGAATGGTGAATTCGAAGCCATGACTTTTAAGTTTGCAGCTTGTACCATTAAACTAAGCTCATACTAAAATATTTTGGTTAGTTATGATGAAATTTCTAAAAGGCATTATTTCATTTGTTATTTTGTAATATTTGGTGGTAAATCTATCCTAGTAGTTCATTACAAACAAGCTTAACAATAGGCACTTACTATCAAGTGGACTGATAGTCCATTAGACACTCAAATATTATAAATTCGCTACAAAAATATGTCCCTCCGGAACGCCTTTTAATGAGTAACCTTACATAGTAGGGGATAACCATGATATAGTATTATTTGCAGATGACACTTCTTTATTTTTCAAATTAAGTCGACAATTACTAAAATATGAAGGAGTATATAACGCTATATCTAAATTAGTAAATTGGTTCAATGTTAATAATTTGCATTTAAATGGCACTAAACCAAATGTATGAAGTTCATAACTCCAAATATCAAACAATTAAATACTAATGTAATTTTAAATGGGGAGAAACTGAGTCTTGTAGATACCACCATTTTTCTTGGAATCACACTAGACTCGAAGCTTCAATATAGCCCCCATATATCAAAACTAGCAAGCATACTTAGTTCTGCAGCATATACTGTGAAAAAGATTAGAATTTTTATCAGTGTTGAAACAGCTAGACTAGTTAACTTTAGCTATTTCCATAGCATAATATCGTATGGTATTTTGCTATGGGGATATGCAGCTGACACTGAAATTATATTTGTTTTACAGAAGAGGGCCATAAGAGCAATTTATGATTTAAAGCCTAAACAGTCGCTGCGACAAAAAATTAAGGAAATTAATATATTAACTTTGGCCTCTCAATACATTTATGAAAATGTAATGTACGTACACAAAAATAAAAGTAGTTTTACAAAAATAAGTGATATTATTTCTGTAAATACTAGGAACAGACACAAGCTAGTTGTACCAGTTACTCGACTCCATCGAGTCAGTAATTCATTCTTGGGACGATGTATACGCTTTTACAACAAAAATCCACAAAATTTACAAAATTTCACCTCCACAACGTTAAAAAACTTTATTAAACTAAGTTTGTATAAAAAGGGTTATAATAATATTAAAGAATTAATGGATGATAATAACCCCTGTAAATGAAGTGATCGCTACCAAGCTATTTAAAATTTGTTGTGTTGTTAATTTGTGTAACATACATGATTGTAAGCTGTTATTTTAAGAAAAAAGTCCCGCTGGGTTTCTTGCTGGTTCTTGACAGGACAGAGGTGTTTTTTCGAACCAGTGGTAACCAAACAAAAGAGTGACTTTCAATAAGTATTGTTTATAATCTACCTCAGCGGCACGGAATCTTGTCCAAGCGGTTATCTCGCGATAGCAAAATCTTTAAGTGTTTCTGATGAATGTTTGTTATGCAAGTATGACATACTATATAAAAATGTTTACCCTCAAGTTCAAGAGGGTAATTCATTATGTTTAAGTGCACCATGACGAATTCTTTAATTTTTAGTTGAATCGGGTCATTTGACGACTAAGTTCACATTTTAAATTTGTGTGTTGTGAAAAGTTTACTGTAAGGTTATTCAATTATTGTGATCTTGTGTCTTAATTCAATAACTAAAGGTGCTTTAAAGCCAATAAAAATGCCATTAACACCAGCACAAGTTACACAAGCAGTAGCATTAATTGACCAAGGGCTGACACAGCGTGAAGTTGCTATTGTGCTTAACGTACCACGGTCCTCAATGCAGTATTCACTGAAACGATACCAGGAGACAGGCCGCTACACCCGCAGGCCAGGCAGTGGGGGTGTAAGGTGCACATCGGCCCGGGACGATCGTTTTATTGTTATGGAGATTTTGAGAAACCGCTACCTGACCGCTGTTAAGATACGCCAGCGGCTCCAAATCGCAAGAGACGTTAATGTTAGTGAGCGTACGGTGAGAAGACGAATGGAGCAAGTGAATTTAAAGCTCGTAGACCAGCACGAGGTCCAGAACTTCTCAGACAGCACCGAGTAGCCCGACTTCAGTTCGCAAGAGAACATGTCAATTGGACCCACGAGCAATGGGCTAGAGAGGTCCAGAACTTCTCAGACAGCACCGAGTAGCCCGACTTCAGTTCGCAAGAGAACATGTCAATAGGACCCACGAGCAATGGGCTAGAATGTTGTTCACAGATGAGTGTCGAATAGCTTTACGTGCTACAGACGGTCGAGAACGAGTGTGGAGATAAAGAGGAGAGAGGTTTCTACCCATTACCACCACCCAAACTGTGAGTTTCCATGGAGGCTCAATAATGGTATGGGGAGGTGTAAGTTCCGACGAACGTACAGAGTTGGTCATCGTCGATAATCGGCTTACAGCTACTCGATACATCGAGGAAGTTCTTCAGGAGCACGTAATGCCTTATTCGGGATTCATTGGACACGACCAATTCCTCCTCATGCACGATAATGCACGCCCGCACGTTGCACATTGTGTAGAGGAATATCTAGAAGAGGTTGGAATACAAAAATTACAGTGGCCAGCTCGTAGCCCGGAATTAAATCCAATTGAGCATGTATGGGGTATGCTCAAAAGAAAGATAAAGTCCAGCTCCAATTCGCCACAAACTCTAAATGAGCTCCGAAATGCAGCGCTGGCCGCTTGGGACAGCATACCGCAAGTTGATGTCAGAAACATCATTCAAATCATGCCAGATCGAATGCAAGCGGTTATCAGGGCTAGAGGAGGAAACACGAGATATTAAAACTGATAGATAATTAAGAAACAGACTTAATTTTTAACTTTGTAGTGTTTTTAAAGTGACAATGGAAAGATGTTAATTTTAGTGAAAACATGTTATCTTGAAAAGAAAAATTTCGGTGAAGTAAACACTAAATTTCTACGTTCTAAAACCATTAGAGACACTTATTGAATGCATCTACCCTTAATTTACTGTCAAAAAAACGTTTCAGTGCAAATAATCGGCAAATTCACGAGTGGCCAAGTTTCCGTGCCGGTGAGTTATATTGAATAAAAATTTTCCGTTTCTGTTTCTGCCTATTAGAAATAAAATGTATTTTTTTGATAATTTTGTTTTCTTTACTCTCAGAATCATCTCACAGAGCTTAAACAATATGAATTAGCCTAATGATGGCTGCATAGTTGGATTTTCTTCGTGTTAGAGCCAAAATGCAGATATATCAAGATTGAGGCACGAAAGAATTGGTTCTACCGGGTGCGGAAAACGCACTCACGGAATACCAGCGCAGCGTTAAATAGCAGTTCATGATGTTTTTCGTATGGTGGGATTAGAGAACCGGAGACCCTTTTTACTGGATAAATTTCATTTCATCTTAGTCCTTAAGAGTGATAACGCGTCTACGTCTTATATTATAATGTAGGATGAACTAAAATATCTATGGGCTACAGTATCTACTTTTTATAGGATAGGGTGACAAACGAGCACACAGTCCACCTAATGGCATGTGGTTGCTCTGACCCATAGATATCTACATTTATCCTCAATAAAATATCAAAATGCAGATGCGTCGCCACCCGTGCGGACTAATATGGAATGCCTCTTTTACAGTAAAATCGGTTTCCGGTTCTCTACACTTACGATTAAGCTTAATGCTCTCTACAACAGAAGTGACCCATCTCCAGTGCTTGCCATTTACGCGCTGATGATGAAGAAGCGAAGAGAGAGAAGAATATTATTAGGTATTTCTCAAAAAAATATTATAATTTTATTAAAAAGCTCCCCCTACACTTAGGATTTTCTCCTGTATCATGAAAGCATTTAGCGTATATAAATTTGACAAGGACAAGAAACAAACCCGGAACAATTATTTGTAGGCCATACAAACATTTATTCCGTGCGGGATTAGATCTCCCACTGTTTATATTCCTTTCTAATTCTAGTACTTTCATTCTCCTTCTTATAATGATAGTAAAGAAAGGACCTTGAATGGCAGCCTCGTTCGGGTAAGCGAAATGTGAAGCTGCTCCCCAGTAGATGGAGCGATGACCTGATAAGAGATGTAGAAATTCGATGGATGTAGTTGGCTCGGGACCGCGTTTTATGATATTTCTTGGGGATGGCCTATGATATGAATCTTTTGACGTGGTAGAGCCACGCTGCAGCTATATTATAGTTGTAGCATGAATGGGTCGGCTCGACTGCGGTAGGACAACGCTTTCACAGAATACCAGCGTAAAATAGCAGCTCAATGCTGCTGTGTATAGTTTTTTGAGTGTACAGAATCGAAGGGCCTTTTTTCATTCCACCTTGGTCTTCAGGGGTGACAAATCATCTGTATTTTAACTCTTAATCGAGTATTAATATCAGCTCCCAAAGCATCCACTTATAATCACGTGGACTGGGTGCTCGTTTGTCATCCTTTTTCAAAAAAATCCATACGTTGTCTCATAGAGACTTTGCCATAATTCCTATCATATACAGACAAATGGGAAGAAATATTGCACCCCTTTGCATTTTCTTTCATTCATTTATATATTTATATATTTCCTTTTTTCATTTACCACGGGAAGTGCTCTGAGGAATTGTTCGGATTAATCCCCCCCGCCAAATTTCACGAACGCACATCGTGGCAAAACTCCTGATACCATCCATAGCATCTGGATGCTTGCCAGTCCACCACTGTACATTTCACTAAGAGTTTTCTTCCGCCTACGACCTTTCCATGGAATAGTTTATCACCGGCGGACCGATACGACTTAGGGAACTTCAAGAAAAGAGCTTACTCCTTTTTAAAAGGCCGGCAACGCAACTGCAGTTACCCTGGTTGTTCATGGGCGGTGGTAGTGATTTACGATCAGTTGAGCCGTGTGCTCGTTTGCCCCTTCTCCTATAAAAATGGCAACCGCTTTATCACATATTTAATTTATTGTCCGTTAATAAATTCTTACATATTGACATCGCTTTAGATTTAGAAAACTTTAAATGCTACCTACATCTGGATAATGGACAAAAGAGACTTTTCAATTCTGATTGGCTAGTAGAAATATGTACACTACTGGAAAGTAGTCAGAGAATTCGTGTTCCTGCGAAGGCCCATAGTTAATTATGATAATGGTGATGTTTATTATATAAGCCTCACCATCAATTCATTCCATCATAGCCCATAGAAGTCCACTGCTGAACATAGGCCTCCCCTATAGATTGCTTCATAAGCCTCTAATGTAACTACATCTAGCCTTGTCTGCTGGTAATAGGCTAGTTCTTTTCTCGCCTAAGTGCATTATAAAGCAAATTTTTGAAATTTTACTTTAGAATGTACTTAGTAATACAAGTAATATTTTATATTTTTAATATTCAATTATTTTGTACATCAGAAAATATTAATGTGTTGCACTTTATTTTTTTAATAACATTTGTAAACGAACATTATACAACAATTAAATAAAAAACATAAAGGAACATAGCCAGCGTTCTAGCTGCCATACGGTCGGGAGTATAAGTAAATAAATTGAGTACCATTTTTGATTTTAATATGTTTGATATTATTCTGAACAATTCTGACAGCAAACTTTATATATTAAATATCAAATGCCAATAGCGTATTGTAGAGATTCCAATTTATTTTCGAGGTATTTGCGCTGTTAGCCTATGCGGCTCATACAACTTCATCTGACACAGGGCTATTTAAAAAGTGGAATGGCAGCAATTAGCATGGGGATGAGGACGATGGTGGTTTTCATAAATTGGTATTGTATTTTTGAGCTATCTAACCGCTGTCCGAGGGGGGTGTGCGAACCCCCGCCTCTGACTGGTTAGCTCGTGTCGGTTAAAATAGAACTCTGTTTGATTTATATTGTATTCGCGTGAAAAATATTTACTTCAACGTTATGTCGCTGCCGCGTTCCGCTTTTGTTTAAAGCCGTCATACGCAGATGTTATCTCGCACTACCATACTCACAGATATACGAGTATATAGGGGGATATATTTTATTATTCGAACATGCTATATTTTTATCTAGTGTTATATTTAAAATTAAAAAGTAAAGTTAAAGCCTTTATAAGTAACATTATAAGGCAAATGTCTTCTATCATATCTGAGCGGGTTTGGGTGGACTTTTCCCTACTCTAAGTCCATTACTTTACTTAGAGTAGGGAAATGTCCACTGCGTGGCACGAATGCGTGTTGGCGGACTTCACATGTCTTCGAAATTTTTTTTATTTCTCATACATGCAGGGTCCTCACGATGTTTCCCTTCACCGCCGATCACGTGATAAATTGGAATTCAAAATTGCAAATAACAACTTTATTGGCACCTGCGGGAATCAAACCCGGGGTGCTCGCGTACTGTGAATTTTAAAACAAGCACTTAGACTGTGAGCTATAAATTTGAGTAAAACTAGATCCAACGCAGATGGTAACACCCAGCTATCTTCTCTATTGAAATTAGGATTTTTCAATAGAGAAGATCGGTTTTAATAGCGTCGCGAACCATCGAAGGAATCGGTGTTCTTCATAGAGGATATGTGGCTCAAAATTAATAAATTATCCAGTTACTATGTAACAGACCAGTAAACAGTACGTGGAGGCTCTTACCGCGGTTTCGATGGAATCGGATACCTGCGCTCCAACTGCGTCTGCGTGTCTGTCAAGCATTATGGTTGCGAACGAGTTGGTTAACGCAGTGACAAAGCAAGTGACTACTACTTCCAACGACGAGAGTAGAATAATGTCAGATGTAGCTAGGCAAGGGCAGTAAAAACTGCGGCTGCCAACCCGCTCGCCAAGCGTGGCAACTATGGCAATATACCCCCCATGAGCAATGACATTAATTAATGACCCGCAGTCCCTGGCGGCCGCGCTATTCCTGGCTACGGTGGCGACCATGGTAACGGCGGGGCAGGGGGTACTAAGGATCTCTGGTGGAGGTTCGGTTGCCTCAACCTATACTAAATTTTTATATAGATCAAAGGTGGAATTGTATAGATATTGATAAACTGGGCGTTGATTCTGGTACTTAAACTTTTATAAGCTATGTTTATGGAATCACAAGCTGGCTGGTTCATTGCTTAGTTACCGAGAGTTCGCGGCAGTCTGTGAACAGGGTTGACGTTTATTACGACATCTACTGGTCTGATCACCACCCGTTGGTGTTAAATGTAAGTCTTAATACAATAAGGCCAATTGTACTCAGTCTTTTAAAACAAGTAACTATTAAGGTGTTATGGGGTGAGAGGGATCAGTGTCAAGTTGATTCTTAACGTAAGAGATGTACTGAGATATTAAGAGATGTTGATTTTCCTGGGGAGCTAAGTACATGTTGCGATCAAATATGTAATAACCTTGACCACATAATAGTTATTGACAATATGTATAATACAATTGTAAACACAGTTAGGGAGGCTGCTGAGCTTAGTTGTATTAAATATAGCAGTAAAAAAAGGGCGTTACATCGCGGGTTGTAATAATTTTGTGAAGGATGCTCACGAGACAGTGAGACGGGCACTCCTTAAATGGGTGTGACATGGTCGGCCAAGAGTTGGACGTATATACCAGGATATGTGTATATCGCAAAAAGTGTTCAATTCTAAATTAAAATAATATCAAGAAAACCAAGATCAAATTAAAATAGTCATATTAGCTTCGCAATATAATTCAAAAATAATTAAAAATTTTGGAAACTGACAAAAAGACTGATTCCTAAGTCAGCTGTCTCCGTAAGGGTAAAAAGGAGTGGTAGGGGAAGTGAACCGAGGGATATAGCCAACCTTTTTAAAAACACTATAAAGTTTAATCGACATTGCAGCGAAGCACAGAAGTGGGGGCGTGCGATGGTAGGATGGTTGTGACTGGTGAGCCTATCCGTATTGCAGCTAAGGATTTGAGGTTGGTCCTGAAGAAGATGACCAGAGAAAAATCACCAAGGCACGATGGCCTCAGTGTCAAGTACCTTCACAATGCAGGGTCGCATCTAACAAGAGTCCTAGCAATGTTGTATACTTTTTGTATTAGGTACTCTTATTTACCTGCCGAACTTATGAGAACTATTGTTGTTCCTATAGTGAAAAACAAGACTGGGGATATATTTGACAAGGCTAATTACAGATCTATTTCCTTGGCAACTGTAATGGCAAAAGTGCATGACGGTTTGCTAAAGCGACTACTTAATAACTATATACATCTAAACGATGCTCGATTTGGTTTTAGATCAGGCCTGTCGACAGAGAATGCTTTAATGTCGCTAAAGCATAATGTCAAATATTACACCCAGAGACAAACGCCAGTATATGCTACATTTCTAGATTTCTCCAATGCATTTGACCTAGTTAATTATGACATACTATGGACGAAACTGCGTAAAATATCCGTTCCAGCCGAACTTATCACCCCTTTCAAATATTGGTACGATCATCAGTTAACCAGGTTAGATGGTCTGGCGCGCTATCGGACGAATATTTGTTGGAATGCGGGGTGAGGCAGGGAGGTTGTCTTCGGATTGCTATTCCGTATCTACTTAAACGGGCTCATTGGTATACTCAGTGAAATAAGGGTAGGATGTTCTGTTGATGGTAATATGATCAATAATATATGTTATGCCGATGACATGGTTTTGCTGAGTCCATCGATGAGTGCGTTGCATAGACTGTTAACTGTGTGTGAAACATACGTTGTTGGACAAGGACTTCTTTATAACACTAAGAATAGTGAGTTAGTGGTGTTTCGTGTTAATAGTAAAAAGCCCTTGATTGTGCCGCCAGTAAATCTCCTTGGTGTGCAATTAAAGAAACTTTGTCAGTTTAAATATTTAGGACACATTATTAACGAATATCTGACAGACAGATATATATATATATATATATATATATATATATATATAGAGAGAGAGAGAGAGAGAGAGAGAGAGAGAGCAACGCGCATTGGTGGTCCGATACAATATGTTTGCCCGCAGGTTTACTAGGTGTACAAATGATGTCAAAATTACCCTCTTCAAGGCATACTGTCAAACATTTTTCCTAGATACTGTTTTGCTTCAAGCATGTTTGCTGAAGCAGGTTTTGATGATTTTATAGCATCATAAGGAAGTGAACTGCGTCAATGTAATGCAGACTACGGAAGAGCTCAAATGGTGTCAAACAAATGTTCGTACAGATTCAGAGGAATTGGATCCTAATGCATATGGGTAGGACATTAAAGTTTCTAAACTGATTGCTCTCGCCTTATTGATTAGTAATCCTTATTTTATTATATTTTTTTTTATTTTATTATGGGATATCTATAAAGTTTCTCATCTGGTTGGGCTGCATAAATACATACATATATATATATATATATATATATATATATATATATATATATATATATATATATATAAGTAGTTGTAAATGAAAATGATAAACATACATATCCGTCCTCAACCCTTTATCTAAAAGAAAGATTTCATCATTACAGTGGTAGAGCCACGCGGCAACTTTTGCTGTCGCACGGATGGGCCGGCTCGAACCGGGGTGGTACCACGACCTCACAGAATACCAGCGTGAAGTAGAGGTTTACCTCTACGTTTCGCTTGGTGAGTGCAGGTGGCCGGAGGCCCTTTTTACTGGAAATGAGGCATTCCATCTTAGTCCTCACGGGTGGCAACGCATCTTCACTTTGATTTGCAAACGAGGATAGATGTAGATGTCTATGGGCCGCAGGTGCTCGTTTGTCACCCTTATCCTATAAAAAAAAATTCCGTAGTGACACTCATTCTCTCATTCTCCGTTCTTCACACTGTTTATTCATGTCTACTCCTCTCCAGAATTCTGGGTATATGTCAAATTCTTTCACAGTTACTTCCATTATCCTCTGGAACAAATTGCCTGTTAACCTGCGAAATCTATATAATATGTTATCTTCTATATATGCCATATAGAATTAAGCTCGCATTTTGTATAAATAGTTGGTGCAATAAAGAATAAATGAATAAATATTAATAAAATAAAATAAATACATTTTAATTACTTTTTTGTGCTTTGTTTTTTTTTAAAAAACTGTACCCCCATACTAGGATTTTCTCCTGGGTCGTGGAGGCAGTTTACAAACATAAATTGCACCAGGACAAACATCCAGACCCGAAATAATTATTTGTAGGCCATACAAATACTTGTTCCGTGCGGGATTCGAACCCGCGGCCCCCAGCGCAACAAATGATTGCTAAGCCACTGCGCCACGGAGCCGTTTATTATTCAATAATTATTATTATTATATTTTTATTAACTTAGATTATGTTAATTACTAACAAATGTGTAAGTAAATAAACATTAATATTATTATTTAATCTGAACATAGCTTGGTACATCGAACACTTACCCCCCGTGACCAAGTATTCGAAACGTCGGGAATATAAATATAAAATAAGTTAATATAATTTTTTATATAAATGTTTTTATTTATTTTATGAAAAAAAATTAACAAGTAATTATACAATCTTAAAAATCAGTTTTAAAATTAATTTCGTTTGACACAAACTTGGCATCGGTCTACTGAGTTATGGGAATAGTACATTAATAATTTTATAATAAAATGTTTTAAGCAGTAATAATACTATATATATTTACTTTTTATCATGTTACCTATCCAGACAGATTTTCGGACAAATAAGCTGAGGCTCTAACGCCTAGAGAATTAATAAGGACAACAGGTAACAAATTTTGAAACGTAAATTTAAATTTCTGAGAAGTTAGTCAACCGGCTAAAATTGGTTCTTAGATGAAATAGATCATAATATAGATGTTATTTTGAAACTGTGTCATGTATTTGTATCTTAAAAGGTTCCACTATCCCGTGTCATTTAGTGAGTGTCGTAAGAGACGACAGAGAAGAATGAACCAGGAAATGAGCAGCAGCATCTTAGTGATAAAAACTCAAAGCAATAAAATGTTTTGAGAGTGGCAACTATGTCAAAGTTTAAGGATCATGATAATGAACCTGAAAAAGAAATAAAAGGTGTGAAAGTCAACGACCAAGGTCACTATAATGTTAACAGGTTATCAAATTATTTGCAACATTATTAACCTTATTCTATAAACAATTTAAAAAATAAATCAGTGATAAATGGAAAGAGAAAGAAAGAAAAGTTAGAGAAACTGTTTCTTGAATACCGTTAAGGATCGCGTACATTTTTACCTAATTATATAATAAAGACAGCATATAAAACTTTTATGTGGACCACAAAATTAACGCTTGGACCGGACTGGTTATCGCAACACTACGATTTCCGTTCGAACGAACGATTTCATAAAATTTCTAAAAGTATTGTTAGTCGATAAAACACGAAAATAATTTTTCATTTTACAAACTGAATTGTTAGGCAAACACAAAAGTAAATAATTATATTTAAAGGTGGCTTGGTAGTGAAGAAAATCATTGATTTCTGTACTCTAGGAAAATTTAATAATCATTCTCTAATCAGGTCTGGGAGTCTGTTCATGTCAATTCATCTAATTAAAATGTATCTGCGATGAGATAAAATCTTATATTAAAATAAAATAATTTTTTTTGTAGTGATAATTTCCTTTGGCACGTTGGATTTCCATTTTTTTTTAAATAATTGATATTATAACGTTCACTGGTCACGGTTGAAAAATGAAACGTTACAAATAATCCGAATACACTATAGACTTAGAATATACTGGTGTATAGACCAACATAGTGTGCAAGGGAGAAGAAAATTCCTTATGGCAAAAATGCAAGATAGAAAAGGATGCCAAATCTTAAGACTCTGCAACCGATTTTGAATGACAGATCGGCACATATCGGCACGCAAAAAAGAGCTCCTAGATATTTTGTAATTTTATAAGAGTTTAATAGTAATTATTTTTAGCAAATAACTATTTTACAAAATGGTTACTTATTTTGTAAGTGACTGTAGTTTTAATAATGGAAATAGTCCTGATAATTGCACATTTCACAGGTAAATTCTCAGGACATCGTCAATGTTATAAAGCGTTTATTTTTGGTTAAAATTTATGTAATATACGGTTTAAAGAAAAAACTTTAAACTTTTCTGCCAGAAAGAGCCAACTGTCAAAGCTGAAGACCGAATGTGGCAGCATCGTTTCCGGGGCACCTGAGATTTTGAGTGAGATTGATAGGTTCTATGGGCAGCTTTACTCGTCATCGTTGGTGCCGCACGCAAGTGTGAGTAACGATCCAAGTCCGAGGAGTACAATTTTCCACTATGTCTGGCGTATGTGGACTATGAGAAAGCCTTTGATTCCGTCGAAATTTGGGCGGTGCTACAGTCTCTTCAGTGATGCCAAGTTGACTGTCGGTATATCGAAGTGCTGAAGTGTTTGTACATTAGAGCTACGATGGCTATCCGAGTACAGAACCAGAGTACGTAACCTATCCAATTGCAGAGAGGTGTAAGACAGGTTGAAGTCATATCCCCGAAACTCTTCACCGCTGTATTGGAAGACGTTTTCAAGCTTCAGGACTGGAAAGGATACGGTATCAACATCAATGGCGAGTAAATCACTCACATTCAATTTGCCGACGATATAGTCCTTATGGCAGAATCGCTGAAAGACCTAAGCACTATGCTCAATGACCTCAATAGTGTTTCCCAACGGATAGGTCTTAAGATGAACATGGACAAAACAAAGATCATGTTTAATGTCCATGTCACATCTATGCCGGTAGTTGTTGGGAACACTAAGCTCGAACTTGTTGACGAGATTGTTTACCTGGGACAAATAGTCCGACTACGTAAGTCCAACTTTGACCGAGAGGTCAATCGATGGATTCAACTCGGTTGGGCAGCATTCGGGAAATTACGGCACATCTTCTCGTAAGGTATACCTCAAAACTTGAAAACGAGACTGTACACCCAGTGCGTGTTGCCAGTGATGACATACGGAACTGAGACGTGGTCCTTCACTGCTGGCCGGATGAGAAAGCTCAAGGTCGCTCAGCGAGCTATGGAGAGGGCTATGCTCGTAGTTTCTCTGCGTGGTTAGCTCAGAAATGAGGATATCCGCAGTAGAACCAGAGTGACCGACATAGCCCAACGGATTAGTAAGCTGAAGTGGCAATAGGACGGCCATATAGCTCGAAGAACCGACAACCGATGGGGAAGAAAGGTTCTCGAGTGGCAGCCTCGTACCGGCAGGCGAAGTGTAGGGCGTCGCCCCACTAGATGGAGTGACGACCTTGTAAGATATGCAGGAAGTCGATGGATGCAGGTGGCTCAGGACTGTGCTTTGTGGCATTCTTTGGGGGAGGCCTATGTTCAGCAGTGGACTTGTGAAGGGCTGTAATGATGATGATGATGATGATGACGGTTTATAGTATAGAATGTTTTTAATTATTTTGTTATTTTTGATATTTTTCAAAGAAAAAATTCACGTTGTTTATAATTCGCATCAATTTGGTAATGACATTTTAATACATAATATTTTGCATGTAAGATAGGGATTGACTCAACAATATCAAAATTAATGTCGATATGTTTATTGAATGTTTATAATGAATTGATTGACTTGCACACACAACAAGATAATAAATCCTCGGTTTGCATTCTAAAATGTAATTTTATTTTGCCTTTTGTCAAACAGTTTCCTTTCGGATTCTATAATTAGAAAAAATGATTAAGGTTAATTGAATGGGTTTGTTGGAATCCAAAGATGAACTCCTCAATTTTCAACAAACGTTTTCTTCAAAACTATGAAAGAAAAAGTAGAATAGGAGTAGAAAAGGAGTCATTTCTACATTATTTGTATCAGTAAGTAATAATAATAATAATAATAATAATTTCTTTATTAGCTTAAAACATGGTATTTGTAGGTGGTACAATGAAATAAGTACACATGTTTTGTTTATAATTAGCATGCAAATTTAAGTTTATGTTATATACATTTCAAGTTACATTTATTTAAAAAAATGGTCGAATACATTTATAAAATTAATATTAACAAATCAATAATTATTAAAGCCTAAGGTCAATAAATTCTTTAATGTCGTACACTTTTAGTTCAATAAGCCACTTATATAGTCTCGATTTAAATAAATTCATTTTGAGGTTTTTAATGTCATTGGGGATCTTATTATATATTTTAACACATATTGCTTCACAACTTTTTCTGAATTTAGCAGATCTCGGAATGACGCTTAACACTAATCTATCCGGATTTCTTTTCAATCTAGAGTTTATATCTATGGCTTTCTGGAAGAGCTCAGTATGACTTTTGACAAAGCAACTTATTTCAAAAATGTACAGTGCTGGCAACGGGAGTAAGCCCAGGTCCAAAAAAGATGCTCTACAGGACTCTCCCGGTGGAATCCCACATATGGCTCTGATGCATTTTTTTTGCGCTACAAATGCCCTTTGTCTGTCAGTACTATTACCCCATATCATCACCCCATAACGTAGAATGGAGGCTACATACGCGTGATAAGTGGTAATAGCTGTTTGCAAGTTAGTCACGCTTCTTGTTTTATAAAGAGCATAAACAAAGCTGTTGATACGCTTGCATAGGGACTCAATATCTAATTTCCAGTTTAGGTCCTGGTCTATCGTTACACCTAAAAATTTGTAATGTGTAATTTCTTTAATCTTTTCGATATTAAGGTTAAAATTGTGTTTATCGTGTTTGGGTTTATTAAAATGTATGAAATTTGATTTATTTAAATTTAATTTTAGATTATTTTCCTCTAGCCATTTAATAATGTTGTCAATAGTATTATTAATTTCATTTTCATGATCATGTTTTGAATTATATTTATTTTTATCTGATGTCACAATTATTGATATGTCATCTGCAAATACGATACATTTATGACCCCTCACTCTGGTTATGTCATTTATGTATAGAATAAACATAAGTGGACCTAGCACACTTCCCTGAGAGATACCACACGTGTCATTTTTTAAGGTAGAAGAACATGTTATCAGTTCGCTATTTATGATTTTATTAACAGTAACGCACTGACACCGATTCCTCAAGTAGGATGATAGCCACTGTAGTGTAGGTCCTCTTATTCCAATCGTTTCAAGTTTATTTAATAAGAGGTCGTGGTCTACAAAATCAAACGCCTTGGACAAGTCAAAAAATAGACCTGTTGTTAGATAACCTGTATTTAATTTTGTCAGTATTGTTTGCACAAGAGTAAATATTGCTAAAGTTGTCGACTTTTCTTTTTGGAAACCGCATTGATCTTTATTAATGATGTTGTATGTGTTGCAATAATTATGTATTCTCAGATGCATGCATTTCTCGAACACCGTCGATAGAATAGGTATAAGAGTAATTGGGCGATAATTGTTGACGTCATTTTTTTACCTCTCTTATACAATGGTTTGACGACTGATTGTTTTAATGCTTCCGGAAACGTCCCAGATGAAAATGATAGATTAATTAAATACGTCAATACAGGCACTAGTTCATCAGTACACATTTTAATTATTCTTGTACTGATTCCGTCAAAGCCTTCTGAATTGGTGTTGTTCAAACACATAATATCTTTTTTTACTTCTTCTTTTGTAGTTGGAAGAAGAAACATCATGTTTGGTATAAGTTTGCTCTTAGTAGTTGTTTTTTGTCTCTTATTTGTCGTCAGATTATATGTATTAGTCAATTCAATAAAATGGTCATTAAAAGCTGAAGCTATGTCAAAAGGATTTGTCAACTGTTTTTTGTTTAAATTTATTGCATTTATGATATTGTCACATTTTAAGCCATTGATTTCCTTTTTTATTATATTCCATGTCGCTTTACATTTGTTTTTACTTTTATTAATATATTTTATGTGCGAAATACTTTTGGCGGTATTAATACATTTTTTTAATACTTTCGAGTAATTAATATATTTGATTTTATTGCTTGCTGTTTTTTTTATAATAATTACACCTTAGTGACCGTTTAGTTTTACAGCTTGTTTTTAGATCTTTGCTAATCTAATCTTGTGTGTTCTTATGAGTGTTAACCTTAATTTTAATTAAAGGAAAACACAGATTATAAAATATGCACAGTAGTTCATGAAAGTTATTGAAGGCAGAGTTCAGACTCATATATGCGTATAACTCAGACCAAGTGATGCTTTTCAGGCATTCCTTGAATCTGAAAATATTTTCGCAACTATAGTCCTTTTTAAGTACTGTGTAAGTTTTTGGTTTTTCAATTTTTTTTTGCACAGGGAAACATAACTGAGCTGTATCGTGGTCGGACAAGTATAAAGGTAGTGCCGTAGCGTTAGCGTCTATAATATTACTTAGCATGTGGTCTATGCATGAGTTTTTGCGTGTAGGTACATTAATATGCATTTTTAAGTTATGACTTAGACAAATATCGTATAGTATAAGTATAGTATTATTATAAATAGACTTCAAAAATTAAACTTTCAAAATTTTAGATTAAAATAGAGATAGATTCTCGGGAAAACGTCGCCGAGTACCGGGACAAACTTGTGTCAGAAGTCGAGTCTTTGCTTAATAAAGTCTCGGATTGGGGCCGACTAAATCTAGTCCAGTTCAATACCCAAAAGACACAAGTTTGCGCGTTTACCGCTAAAAAGAACCCTTTTGTCGTATCTCCTCAGTTTCAAGGCACTCCCCTTGCTGCCTCAGCCAGTATCGGAATACTCGGAGTCGACATATCGAGTAGTGTGCAGTTTCGTGGTCACTTGGAAAGGAATGCCAAATTGGCCTCTAAATAGCTATGCGTGTTCAGCAGAGCGAGACAGTATTTCATGCTGGCACATCGCTTGCAACTTTATAAAGCGCAAGTTCGGCCCCACATGGAATACTGTTCTCATCTCTGGGCCGGGTCTCCCCAGTGCCAGTTCCTTCCACTTGACCGCATCCAGCGCAGAGCGGTTCGAATCGTCGACGACCGAGTTCTTTCTGATCGGCTCGATACACTGGCACTGCGTAGAGATGTTGCATCTCTTTACGTATTTTATCGCATCTATCACGGGGAGTGCTCTGAGAAATTGTTCGGAATAATTCCCGCTCAATTTCACCATCGCACATTGCGACAAAACTTGCGTTACCATCCATACCATATGGATGATTGACGGTCCACCACTGTGCGATTTAGAAGAAGTTTTCTCCCTCGCACAACTTCCTTGTGGAATCAATTACCACCAGCGAATTTTCCGGACCGATACGACTTAGGAACCTTCAAGAAAAGAGCTTACACCTTTCTAAACGGCCGGCAACGCATCTACAATTCCCAGGGTGTTGCGGTTGTTCATGGGCGGCGGTAGTCACTTACCATCAGGTGAGCCGCATGCTCGTTTGCCCCCTATTCTATAAAAAAAAAGATTTTAATACATTATAAAACTAGTACATTAAAGATAAAAAATCTTGAGATTATCCTCTTTAAGCCATTATAAATCCAACTAAGTATCCATTTATCAATCAAAATAAATATGTTGAAACCTTACTTAACCAATCGCACAGCCTCGCGGTCACACTAGTACAATATGCTATGCTATGAAATAGCATCACGCTATATTCCGCAAGGGATTGAGCGGATCTTCGGATTATATTCCCAAGTCACAATAATAAAACATTTAGCGTAGTTAGTTTTAACGGTGGTAGATCCACGCGGCAGTTTTTGCTGTTGCACGTATGGGCTGGCTCGAGCCGGGTTGGTACCACGACCTCACAGAATATCGGCGTGAAGTAGGAGCTCTGCTTCTGCGTTTCGTCTGGTGAGTGCAGGTGGCTGGATTACCCCCCCCCCATAAACATGGTAGCGGAATCACACGAAAGACTACCCGAAGAGGGTACCAGCACCCCTGGAGAATCCCTCGCTGAGCATCCAAGACCATGTTATTCCACTCCTAAACGTGGGTGCTCAGGCTGCCCCGCGTATTCTGTGGGTGGGGGGGAGGGCGGCAAAATTCTGCTCAAAGACATACAAAGTGAGCAACAATACCAAGGCAACCACTGCCACGCTATCCGTGAATTTCTGCAACATCAGGGGACTTCATTCAAACCTAAACGCCATCCACTACCATTTCGAGACGGCGAAGCCGGCCTTACTCTTTCTGACCGAGACGCAGGTGTCCTCTCCGGCTGATAATTCGTATCCTTCCTACCTGGGGTACAAATTGGAGCACTCCTTTGTGCCTCGGGCTGGAGTTTGCGTGTATGTCAGAGAGGACATCTGTTCTCGATGCCTCGGCAGTCTTGAAGGTTTGGACCTTTCCATCCTTTGGCTATGCGTAGATAGCGACGACCATCCGCGCGTCTATGGGTGCCTCTATAGGTCCCATAGCGGTAATGCCGAAACAGAGCGACTCATCGACCACCTCCAAATGGCTACAGATTCCTTGCTACGACAGGTTCCATCCGCAAAGATCGTGATCCTTGGCGATTTTAACGCCCACCACGCCAAATGGCTCGTTTTACGTTTAACCGATCATGCGGGGAGATCTGTTTATGACTTTGCCTTGGCATATGGTCTGACACAACTGGTTACTTCACCTACGCGGATTCCAGATGTGGAGGATCATACACCTTCCCTGTTGGACCTTCTGCTGACCTCTCATCTGGACGGATATCAGGTTTCCGTCGATGCCCCTCTCGGCTTTTCGGACCATTGTCTGATCCGGAATGTGGTGCCACTGATAGAGTCATTCGGGGTAACTGAGCGCAGTGGGTAAGTGAGCGCAGTGAGTGTATCTCCCGAACGGGGAACGGGGGGGAGGTTTTTGTTAAGGTCGAAAAGTGACACTAGAGTGCCCTGCTAGTTCCGACTTGTCTCTATGGCGGAGATTTAGAAATAACTTTTTTTTTCATAAAAAACCGTGCTTGGTGTTTAAATTCGAATTTTTTTGTTTAATGGAAAACAATGTATCATCGGCGTTATCGATTTCACAACTGTAAGTTGTATTTTCTTTGAATAATAATATGTTTACGCTACATTTTATATAAAAAAATCATGTTTTATTTGTTTTTATTTTATTTTATGAGCTTTCAATTGCAATTTGGTGTTCTGGGGAAAGTGGTGCACGGGTAAGTGTGCGCATGCGTACACTTGCCCCTTCGATGTTATTTTCCGTTTCTCATCTCCATACCGTTAAATTATATAAGAAAAAGACCTGAAGTTGCATCGATCACTGAAGAACAAATCTCTAGAGCCAAAGCACTCATTGAGCATGAGCAAAAGAGCTGCTATAAGCGCCATTGGTATCTATTAGTGAGTATTGTATTCGAAATCGACATCATCGTCTTGAAGAGGAAGAACAGTTTTCTATGGCCTCGACCGCTACAACAGTAGAATACTGTTGTCCTCTATAGAAACAAAAATATACAGAGCCAAATACTGAAGAATGGAGTCAGTGCATGTATGCAAAGACTGGTGACATGAGGATGCCATCTGATGAGAATGCACTGCATAGGAGAGAGGTGTTTTTGTTTGTGATAACTGAATTGATGATCCCCAAATTAATATTGTTTCTAATAAATTAGACAATGCCAAGTAAAATATGTAAATCTCTAAATATTAATAATTACAAATTTCTATAATTTATTTTAAATAAATGTTAAGTTAATTTAATTTTATGAGATAATTGTTATGTTTATGCAAAGACTAATAACTAATAAAAATATTTTCTCAGTGGCATTACAATAAAGAACCTTTATTCTTGAATATTGTGTATATTTTGATTAATCCAAGGAATGCGCTACTTATCCCATATGCGTATACTTACCCCGTACGGGTGCGTACAGTTACCCGCATCATGGGTCAAGTGAGCGCATTCCGATTTTATGTAATTAAATGCTTACAGAAAAAAAGCCTCCAAGTTTTTTATTCTTATTTCTATTTCAATTTAGAGGCTAATATGTGGTTTATCTCAGAGCCGACTTTTATATTCCTAACTTTTTTATTTTATGCGTAGTGAACTAATATTTACCAAAGTGCGCACACTTGACCCGAATGACTCTAACAGGTTTATTACTACTTTATAATTTTCAGGGAGTGATGAAAGAATATAAACATGAAGCATGATAAAGCCTCATAAACATATTGAACTATAAACAGAGCAATATTATTTAACTGATTCCTACAAATTTCTTTGTTTTTTAATTTAATTATTAAGTTTAAATTCATAATGGAATCGAATGTTAAAATAAACTTTTATATTGTATTTAATTTATAATTATTAAATGTTTGTAATTATCAAAATTAATACTTATATGAAAAATAAAGCAGCCACTGTGCACTCCGTGTACCTGATTTTTATTTCCCCATCTAAACATTTTCTTAAATATATAAAATATAAATAGGTATATACTTAGTTAACTTAAACGAGAGGCGACAGACAGACAGGGTGACGTTATATCCCTGAAATTCTACATTTGAAGATGTTTTAAAGTTTCTGGACTATAAAGGATACGGTAATAACATCAATGGCGAGTACATCACTCACCTTCGATTTGCCGACGGTATTGTCCTTATGGCATAATCGCTGAAGGGCCTAAGCACTATGCTCAACGTATCTTAATAGTGCTTCCCAATGGATAGGTCTTAAGATCAACATGGTCAAAACAAAGATTATGCATAACGTCCATGACACACCTATGCTGGTGGTTGTTGTAAGCACTAAGCTCGAAGTTGTTGACGAGATTGTTTACCTGGGACAAACATTCCGACTAGGTAAGTCCAACTTCGACCGAGAGGTCAATTAAAATTCAACTCAACTGAGCAGCGTTCGGGAAATTGCGGCACATCGTCAAGTATGTTTCAAAACTTGGAAACTCGACTGTACAAACAGTTCGGGTTGCCTGTGATAACCTATGGAACTGAGACGTGGTCCTTCACTGCTGGCTGGGTGAGGAAGTTCAAGGTCGCTCAGCGAGCTATGGAGAGGGGTATGCGCTAAATTTATCTGCGTGATAAACTTAGAAATGAGGATATCCACAGTAGAACCAGAGTAACCGACATAGCCCAACGGATTAGTAAGCTAAAGTTGCAATGGGCCGGTCATATAGCTCGAGGAACCGACAACCGATTGGGAAAAAAGGTTCTTGAGTGGCGGCCTCGTACCGGCGGACAAAGTGTAGGGTGTCCCTTCACTTCATGGATTGATGACCTGGTAAGACATGCAGGAAGTCGATGGATTCGGGTGGCTCAGCACCGTGTTTTGTGGCATTCCTTGGGAGAGGCCTACGGCCCTATATAGGTAAGTGTTAGCGCGCTACATACTCCCATACATAGATACTCCCCCTTTTGACCAAGAGGGAACATCACGAATGGTCAAACTAATAGTTAGCGCCTAGCAGCAATCCTTACGAGGAAGACTCTTGTTACGCTTAGGAGCAACCGGCTCCGGAAATTCTTCCCCACCCCTGTCATGGTATTTACACAGATCCGACATATGATATTTTCCAACGACATCACCAGTCTTCTGCGAAGTTAGAAGGTAGGTAGTAGGACTCACCTTTTTGGAGATTACATACGGACCATACTGCTTTGGAATGAATTTAGAAGTAACACCCTTAACAGCATTACTCAGGACATTCATGAGGACTTCATGAGTATGAAATCATCTTCTTGTAATGGATCCGTACTGCGGCGATCCGAATCGGATGGAAATCCCGAAGATCCTGTTGATGTTCAGTGTTCTCCTTAGCTTCCGAGAGAGAGCCAGCAAGCTTCAATATGTAAGGCGTAATCTGAGGAACTAAGTTTTCAGACACTACGATTGCCGGTAGATCAGTCTTAAATGGCAAAAGAGAACGTAGCTCACGTTGAAATGTCAAGAAAGCCGGACTGATGCCTGTAGAAACGGTGACTGTGCTATTAAGAGCAAATCGGACAAAAGCAATACTTCAGACCATTGCTTATGGTTACCATAATACCACAACGAACATCGTTTAAACTTACTGTAAGTGTAATTCTTGTTATCCCTTTAACATTTTAAGATTTACCTGTTAAGTAAGTATTGTTCTGGATTTCATTTTGAATTATTTACATGATAATTTAATTTGAGATCTGTAAATAAACCCATACATCTAGTCATTTGCTTACTCTGCTTCTTTGGTTTTCTTTCTTTGTTTTCTTTTGCTTTTTACACTTAATAGTAAAATGAATACACGCAACGCCAAAACGCGCCAATTGGAGAACCAACTTCAAATGGCGCTTCAAGAACTTAAGGCATCAAAGGAGCAGTGTGAGCTGTTATGTAAAGAAAGGGATGACAATGAAAAGGAAATAATAAATATAATAGCTAAAAATACTGAGCTAAAAAGTGATATGGTTAAGTTGCATACAGAATATACATTTGTTGGGGCGATGTATACGCTTTTACAACAAATTCCCAGAAAATATACAAAATTTGACCTGCTCAAAGTTCAAAAACTTTATTAAACTAAGTTTGTATGAAAAGGGTTGTTATAATGTTAAAGAATTAATGGATGATAATAACCCCTGGAAATGAGGTGATCGCTACCAAGCTATTTCTTATTGGTAGTGTTTTTAATTTGTGTAACATACATGGTTGTAAGCTGTTATTTAAAAAAAGTCATGCTGGGTTTCTTGCTGGTTCTTCCCAGGACAGAGATTTGTTTTCAAACCAGTGGTAATTAAACAAAGAGTGACTTTCAATAGGTATTATTTATAATCTATATTGAACAAAAAAGTTTTTGTTATGTTTCGGTTTCTGTTTCATTATAGCATTTTGTATAAAGAACTTCCCCAAACATTTCCACAGTCACGTTCTAATATTAATTCAATCCAGGTATTATTATTATTTCATCATCATTATTACAGCTCAAGACATGAGAAAATGTTTCAATAATAAAAAAACACATCGAATTATGTCATTGTAAGAGGCGTGGGTATGCTAAGAAGCAACTTTGAAATGCCAGAGAAATCCCATGGTCTCTGAGAGATGTCATCGCCATCTAATACGTTTATAATAAGTTACGGTCTCCTCAAAACGTTTTTACATCCACGATCTAGCGCTAAATCTATACATTTATGATTATTATTTCATTATCATAACTTAAACTTTTCTTTATTAGACATAAATTATTAGACATGAGCCTAATTTTTAATAATAATAAAACACACGGTTTTGTGGCATTGTAAGAGGCGTGTTTGTAATAAGAGACAACTATGAAACACCAGACCAATTTAAGTCTCCGATAGATGTCATTAACATCTAATGTTAGCCAGATATGAAATACCTATACCGGAAACGTGAAACTGCGTCAAATGTGCGAGACATCTCCGATGACATTAAGAAACTTTCAATTATAATTTGAAGTTCTCATATGAGCATGGTGTAGAAGGAAAACAACGTGAGTAAGCATTTATGTCAGAGAAATTAGAATAGAATAGAATAGAATAATTTTTTATTCAATATAGATCACATGTGTAATTCTTATTGAAAGTCATTTTTTACTTTACCACTGGTTCGAAAAAAAAACCTCTGTCCTGGCAAGAACCAGCAAAAAACCCAGCGGGACTTTTTTTTAAAGCAAAATTTACAATAATGGTTGTAGAAACTATATAAGTACAAAATTTATTTTAGAAACAGCTTGGAAGCGATCACCTCATTCCCAGGGGTTATTATCAACCATGTATTCATTTATACTATAATAACCCTTTTTATACAGTTTCAACTTAACAAAACATTTAAACTTGCTAATAGAGAGAGCCTGTACACTTTCCGGGACCTTGTTGTAATAGCGTATACATTGCCCCAAGAATGAATTACTGACTCTGTGGAGTCGAGAAACTGGTATCACTAGCTTGTGATTGTTCCTAGTGTTAACAGAATGCACATCACTTTTTTTTACTAAAACTACCTTTGTTTTCGTGAACATACATTAAATTTTCGTAAATATACCGAGAGGCCAAAGTTAATATATTTATTTCTTTAAATTTATCTCTAAGAGACTCTCTCAGTTTTAGGTTGTAAATAGCTCTAATGGCCCTCTTCTGTAAAACAAAAATAGTTTCTGAATCAGCCGCATTTCCCCATTGCAAATTCCCATAAGACATTATGCTATGGAAATAACTGAAATAAACTAATCTAGCTGTCTCGATACTAGTGAGACCTCTAATCTTTTTTACAGCATAGGCTGCAGAACTTAGTCTGCTTGCTAGTTTGGATATATGGGGGCCCCACTGAAGCTTTGCGTTGAGAGTGATGCCAAGAAAAACAGTGGATTCAACAGGGCTCAGTTCTTCCCCATTTAAAAACACATTGGTACTCAGATTTTTAACATTCGTTGTTGTAAATTAAATACATTTAGTTTTATTTCCGTTTAAATGTAAATTATTAACGTTAAACCAATGCACTAATTTTGATATAGCATTATTCACTTCGTCACATTAAAATGATTGACGTTTAAGTTTAAAAATCAAGGAAGTATCATCAGAAAATAATACTATATCATGATTATCCTCTACAATAGAAGGTAAGTCATTGATATACACTAGAAATAGGAATGGGCCGAGAATTGAACCCTGAGGCACACCCATTAGTACAGGTGAGCCGGAAGAACTTTTACCATTGATAATAACTTTTTGCATTCTATTACTTAAATATGAAATTATAAGTGCTGTGTTCTTGACACCATAGTACTGTAGCTTCCTGATTAATGTCTTATGGTGAACGCAGTCGAAGGCCTTGGAAAGGTCAAAGAATATACCCAAAGCATCCTCTGAATTCTCCCATGCACAAAAAATATGTTTAATAAGCTCAACTCCAGCGTCAGTTGTTGAGCGGCCCCTTGTTAAACCGAATTGATTTCTATGTAGCAATTTATTAATATTAAAGAAACTTAACATCTGATCTAAAATTATTTTTTCAAAAATTTTACTAAATGTTGGTAGTACAGAAATTGGTCTAAAATTGGCGGGGTCTAATGTACTACCAGATTTAAATAAAGGTATGACTTTACTAAGGTTCATTAAATCAGGAAACACACCAGATTCGACGCTTGTATTAAATATAGTGGCTAGATAAGGTTCTATTATATCTTTTATAGATAAAATAACTTTATCGGAAATCCCCCATAAATCTGCCGTTTTCTTAACATCAATAGTTTTAAAATATTTAACGATATCTTTTGGCAGTACTCTATGGAATTTAAAAGTATTTGAACAAGCCTTTACATTTTGTTTGAGCAATGATTCGGCGACAGTAGGAGAAGAGTTTAATGATTTAGTTGTCAAAAAAGGAACATCAGTAAAATGCCTCTCAAAAGCCATAGCAAATTCTTGATCAGATCGGGTTAAATTATTGTTAATATTCAATTGAAAATCCGGGTTGCGCGGTTTGACCTAGCCCGTCCCACTATTTATTATTCTCCAGGTCATTTTAATTTTGTTAGATGCAGTTTTAATTTTGTTACTTAAATATAAAGCCTTAGCTGTGGCGCACACTTTTTTAAATATTTTAGAATATGTTTTTACATAGTCTCTAAATATAACACTACTATTATATGATCTTTTATTATAAAGCTTGTATAACTTTCGCCTACTCTTAAAAATTCCTACTGTCGCCTATTCATTAAATGATTTGCGACTGTTAAAAGAGGAAGCTTTAGAAGTAAATATCCTACTAAATTTAAAATTTAAAATAATAAATAAATAAATTTTAAATAACGTACCATACAAACAATTAGCACTGTCTTTAAATGAAAGTGATGGAAGTATTTTTATTATATTACTTCTAAACCTCTCCAAGCGATGTTCATTTATTGGAACAAACACAACTTTCTTATTTTTCTGTTTCTTATGTATGTAAGGCAATGATACCAACTGTCCACAGTGATCTGAACTTAAATTTTGAATAATTGATTTAGGCAAGGGCTTAACATCTGTAAGAATATTATCTATACAGGTCGCACTAGGCCCAGCAATACGTGTTGGTTCTAAGAATATATATAGAAATGTGCCTAAACTACTACTTTCACTTTCCTTCACTATTTAGTTGACTGCTGAATATAGGCCTTACCCTTAGATTACCTCGTAGGGGATATTTGCTATAGTTATCACGCTTGGCAAGCGGGTTAGCAATCGCAGTTTATTTTATTTTTAATATTTATAAGAAAGACGCGAGATATGTTTACATTATGATTTAAAAGTATAATAGCTATAATAAAGTTTCGTAACTCTGTCTGGTACTGCGGTTGAAACTCTACTGGTCAAGTGTGTCGATTATGGTAAATTCTAACAAAAAAAGAAGTCTTCTTGGAGCATGTTCTTACTGCTGGGCTGATAAAATGGAAGAAGAAAACAAATATGACACTATAGGTTAATAAGTCGTTTTATTACGCTTAAACATAACGCGTAATAATATGCCTGACCTATAGTATTATATCAGTATTTATTAGTATTGTATGTACATACAATAATGCGTTCAGGGTGCTGTTGGGGCTGCCTGGGCACTGCAGCGCGTCAGGTATGTTCGTCAACGCCAGTGTAGACTGTCTCTACACAACGATGCCAAAGCGGTGCACATCACTGGGGCGCAGGCTCCACACCACTTTCAACACCATCTTGAGCGTATTTGCGAACAGGTTTGATTGTAAGAACATTAATCATTATTATATGATTAGTGTAAAGACAAACAAAGAAATGACTCAGAGGTAGTCATATTATTGATTTTTATATTTTGTACACCACACGATAATGTACTTCTCGACTGCGCTGGTTCGCGGCAAGGTTCCTTCCCTCTAGTGGGGAGAGTCCGAAGGACTGTTACTGATATTGCTGTCACTATGGTAACCAAAGTAAACAACGTATCCAGTGGTACATACATTTATTTCAAAGTCTCAACGCTATGTCATTTCTAGTACAGCAACTCAATAATGCGTGTTTTATTAGGTGAGCGGCATATAGCGTGCAATGGCGGAACAACAATACTGTCTATTTTCTACGGATACATAATATTATACTCAACATACCGCCCACCTAGAACAACATTGTTCTACACCATGTACAAGTTTCAAATACAAAATAAACTAATGCTAATTAACCAATCGATAAAACTTACATTAAAACATTATTTAGTTACTGGTAATATACAAATTTTGTTTGTCGGTCGCTTAACAACAGTATTTTTTGTCTTTATGGAGACTACGCGAGTAATTTTGTCCGGACCCGGATGTTTCGCGACTACTCTGCCATACATCCACCGACAAGGTGGTAGATGGTCTTCCTTAACGATGACAACATCGCCTAAATTAGGTTCCGTCGTTTGGGAGAAACGTTTATCGCTTTGGAAAAAACGTCGTAAATATTCAGACGACCACCTTCGCCAAAAGTCCTGAACCATTTTTTGCGTATATTGCCATCTACGCAATGAACTAATATTTGAGGATTCAAAATTCAGATCCGGAGCTACTAGCGGAGGATCACCTATTAAAAAGTGTCCCGGTGTTAATATGTTCCCGTGTTCATTATCGTCACACAATCTAGACAATGGCCTGGAGTTTAGACATGCCTCGATTTGCGCCAAGACTGTCGCCATCTCCTCAAAGGTCAGCGTCGAATTTCCAATAACACGTCTTAAGTGATACTTCACCGATTTCACACCGGCTTCCCATAACCCTCCGAAGGTTGGAGCATGAGATGGAATGAAATGCCACGTGGTGCCGTTGTTAGCCAATGATTCGGCTACTTCTGCCACCATATTGCATTTTTCCGTACGAAACAAATGGGCAAGTTCCTTAGATGCGCCCACAAAATTCGTCCCGTTGTCGCTCCATATCTCTTGACAATGACCTCTGCGAGCTACGAATCGTTTGAAGGCCTGTAAGAAACCTTCACTGGTAAGGTCGGATACTACTTCCAGGTGTATTGCTCTAGTTGCCATGCACACGAACAGGCATATATACCCTTTATAAGAGCGGTGTCCCCTTCCTTTGGAGACCTTAGCTGAATAGGTCCAGCATAGTCTACTCCGCTGCACTTAAATGGTCGTGTTGGAGTAACACGAACAGCAGGTAATTGGCCCATTAATTGATTTTTTGTAACTGCCTTGGATTTAAGGCAGGTTACACATCTATGGACACAAGCCTTAACTAGTTGTTTTACGCCAAATATCCAATAGGTAGCATTCAGAACGGTAAGCATTAGTTGTGGACCACCATGCAGAGTTTTCACGTGAGTATCTGAGACAATTAGCTTCGTGAGATTACAAACCTTGGGCAATATGATCGGATGTTTCTGGTTATTTGATAGCTGGGATTCGCCTAACCGACCGCCCACCCTGAGGATATGTCGATTATCCAAGTACGGCGTGAGTACCCATAGCTTACTTCTTTTGTTTACGCTGCCTTCTCTTTGTAGCTTCTCTATCTCTTCCTGAAAGTGTTCCCCTTGACACTGTTTAATCACACATACTAACGCTTCTTTCAATTCATCCCCAGTTAGGTAGTTCATGAATTTTTGCCTTGAAGCGTGTCTTAACCCTAGGAACCGCCTACAACGTGATACTACTCGTAGAAGTCTGGTGAAAGATGAATAATTGTCCCACAGCTGCTTTTGGAGTGATGCACAATGAACGCGCACTTCTAATTCTGTACGAATATTTGGTTTTTCGTATAAAACCTCTTTATCGCGAAGGAATTCGGGGCCATTAACCCATAGATTGCTCTTTAACAAGTTTAGAGGACTCATTCCTCGGGAAGCAATATCTGCAGGATTTTGATCAGATCGCACGTGACACCATTGGCTTGAATCCGTCACTGATAAGATTTCAGAAACTCGGTTTGCTACGAAAACCTTCCAGCGACTCGGGTGATCACTTAGCCACGCAAGAACAACGGTAGAGTCAGTCCAATTATGCCAGTTTGATTTGTCAACGTTCAGTGCTTGTCCGATATCCACCATTAATTTGGTTAAATGTAGAGCTCCGCACAACTCCAATCTAGGAATAGATACTTGCTTGACAGGTGCTACCTTAGTTTTTGCTGCAAGAAGTGAAACGTTAACGTTGTCTGTGGAATCGATCACACGAAGATACACTACAGCTCCGTAGGCAGCTTGAGAGGCATCACAAAATCCATGAAGTTGAAGTTGGGCATCGCTTGACTTCGAACGCAACCATCTAGGAAGATTAAATTCAGATAAGTCTTCAAGATTATTCCTGTAGTTATTCCATTCCAATTTTAATTGCTCTGGCACTTCTTGGTCCCAGTCTATTCCTGTAAGCCACAGCTTTTGTATTATTATCTTCGCTAAGACTACACTAGGTGCAACCCAACCTAACGGATCATATAGACGACAGATATCCGAAATAATGTTCCTTTTTGTTACAGGTCCCACAATTTCCGGTAAAGCAACGACGTACTGAAAAGTGTCTGTGCTACGTTTCCAGGTAAGACCTAGTACCTTCGTCACTTCATTCATTTTTAAATGTAATCCATTATCCTTTTCTTTTTTTTCTTTTCCTTCTAGTTTCTCAATTTCCTGAAGAATTTCATTATTATTACTGGTCCATTTTTGCATTTCAAACCCAGCTCCCTTTAATATGTCACTGATGTCCTTATATATTTTGACTCCACCCACAACATTTTCACATCCCGTCATTAGATCGTCCATGTAGAAGTCACTTAATATTTTTTGACAAGCATATTGCTTGGTACCATCCGTCACATCCCGAGCAGCCTGTTGCAATGACCTAACGGCCAAAAATGGGGCACACGCAGTACCAAATGTGACTCTTAGAAGGCGGTAATCAACTAATTCCGAAGATGGATCATCCCGCCACAACAATCTTTGACTGTCAACATCTGCTAAGTTCACTTTGACCTGCCGATACATTTTTATGATATCCGCTGCTAAACAGATAGGTGATAGTCTCCAACGCAGTATAATGTGTCTTAAATCGGCTTGTAACGTTGGTCCCGTTAACAAATTATTATTAAGCGAAACTCCATACCTTCCTTTACAGGATGCGTCGAATACCACTCTTACTTTCGTAGTATCTTTATCTCTACGTACTACCGCGTGATGAGGTAAGTAGAGCGCCGTCTCTAGGTATTTTTGTGGGTCTGACACTCTCTCCATGTGTTGCAACTCCAAGTATTCGTTCATTACTTCCTTATATTTATTCTTTAGTTCCGTATTTCTGTTTAACTTTGCTTCTAATGAATTTAACCTTTTTTCAGCTATTTCCCTGCACGTGTCATGCTTGTAACTTGGATCCTTGGGTTTGAAAGGTAAGCGAACTACAAACCTGCCATCGACATCTCGGTAAGTAGTCTTACTATAATAATCCTCACACTGAATTTCCTCCTCTGTTAACAACGGTTTAGTGGGTTCTGTATCCGACTCCAGTTCCCAAAATCTTCTGAGTAACGCATCATCATCAATGCGTGAGTGGAACGTTACTATGTTCGACCTTGGTACTTTTGCATTGGTAATACCACCAGACAGCACCCAGCCCAAAGCCGTAAACTGGGCTACTGTTAATCCATTAGGACTCCTTTTTATTCCGTCCCGTAATACTTGGGTGTAAACTTCCGCTCCCAACAGAAGGTCTATTCTGTTAGGTATATTGTATCCTGGGTCTGCTAATTCTATTTCATCGAGTTCCAGCCATTCCATCGGTGGCATCTCCTTACTAGGTAAGAGTGCCGTGATAAGGTTTAACACATAAGCCTTCACCAAAATCACGAAATCTGGATCAACTCTCGAACGAATCTCCAACGTAACCATTGCTCTGGAAACTGCCTTATTGTTTCCACCTATTCCCATAATATTACCCTTTATCGGAAACCTTTTAAGGTTCAGATATTGCACCATGGCTTCCGTTACGAAAGACGCTTGCGAACCTTGATCCAACAAAGCTCGCAATGTATAATTCCTGCCATTTTGTGCCTTAGCTTGCACTAAAGCAGTAGCCAACAAAACTTGCTCGTATGATCTACCGGTTGAGAAACACGTCATAACCTGACCTTGCACACTGGTCGCGCCGGATTGTCCGGTTTCTGAGCTACTTGGTTCATGATTATTGGCATCAGTGTTCGTGGTCTTACTATTTACTGGATGTAATAAAGTGTGATGACGCTTTTTACATTTATGACATTGGATATAATTTTTACAGTACCTTGCCGAATGAGTATTACTAAAACAATTAAAACATAAATGATTGTCCCGGACAAAATTACGTCGTGATTCACTATCCTTACTTATAAATTTCTTACATGAACTTAGCTTATGGTCTTCAGAACAATAAGGGCACTTAAAATTAACAACATGGAACGTTTTAGGTCTAACTTGCTGTTTTGACACATTTGGTTTATTTGCCTCTAAAGCTTCTAAAGCTCGAGCCCTATCCGTTAAAAACTTTTTAAATTCCTCAAAGGTTGGCAAAACATCAGAAGAACTATTATTGCTACTAAAGAACTCCCATTGGCGTCTTGACTCTTGATCAAGTTTTAACGATAACATATATATTAGCATCACATCCCAGTTAGATACATTTACACCTAAGTTACTTAAACCATTTAAACAATCACAAGTTGTGTCTATCAAACATTTTAAATATTGAGCCGATTCGCCAGTAGCATTACGTAAATTAAATAGTCTTTGCAAAATATTTTTGGTGAGAAATTTCTTATTATCATAACGTGATTTAATTGTTTTCCAAGCTGTTTGATAGTTTTCCGACGATATCGGAATTTGCCTAAGTAACTGTTCCGCTTCACCAGTTAAATAACCCTTAAGGTAGTGCATTTTTTGTACGTTATCTAATGATTGACAGTTGTGCACCAACGAAGTAAACAAATCTCGAAACGTAACCCACTCTAAGTAGTTTCCCGAAAATGAAGGTATAATAATTTTTGGTAATTTAACTTGTGACGAACTTGTTTTTCCTTCTGTATTCTCGCAACTACCTTCCGTTTTAAAACTATGAAGCAAAGATAACAATTCAGCCTTATAATCAATGAAACATTCTTCTGTACTGTCATATACATTTTTGACATAGTACTGACTACTCCTATATTCTTTAGATTCCGACTCCCTAACAAGTGTTTCATGAGTCTTGTTAAATTGTTGCCATAATTCATCCAAATTAGTTAATCTAATTTGTACGTAAGACGGGGTTAGTCGCTCCTTAGGCGACTTCTTTAAATTCTTTCTAGCCTTATAAATTCTATCTGAAATATCGTCTTGAAATTTTAAAAGGCCTTCCATGTTAACAAAAAGATTATTACTCGAATTTAAATCGGATATCAACAACGAAAAATTTTACAAGTTCAACAAAGTAAAATTTTCTAAGTCCCCTCAATTGAATTTAAAACTTTTACAAGTCCCAATATGTTGCGAGTATACAATTATTCTAAGTCCACTGAATAGATGTTAAAATTTTTACAAGTCTTTTTTATCAATTTAACTCTAGGTGAAATCCGGCATGGATTCCCCGTAACAACAAATATTATACTAAAAATTTTACAAGTCTAAATGTCATATAAATATTTTAAGTAAACACTACTCGAAATTTTAAAGTTATTTTTTACAAATATTTAGAGTTCAAATTGGCAAATCACTTACAATATTTCACTCCGTTTTATAAAGTTTAAATTGGAACAGACTCACAATTTCACCGCCCGATGTCCTTACACCGCCACGCGTCGCTGGCGCCGCTGACGTCACCGCTCCTCCTCCCTTACTCCTTGGCTCGTCCGCACCCCGCACTGCCCGTCACTCGCTGGCGAGTCTTGCACGGCACCCGTGGAGGGGGGCTAGGCTCGTCCCGATACAGCGATCCACTGCCAAGGGTACGAAGGGGGCAACAGGGTTCCCTCCCTGCTGATGATGCACCACTTCTTGCCGCAATCCGGCTCGAAGGACCAATGTACACCACACGATAATGTACTTCTCGACTGCGCTGGTTCGCGGCAAGGTTCCTTCCCTCTAGTGGGGAGAGTCCGAAGGACTGTTACTGATATTGCTGTCACTATGGTAACCAAAGTAAACAACGTATCCAGTGGTACATACATTTATTTCAAAGTCTCAACGCTGTAGTGTTATACTACTTACATTTCATTGTACACTAATTCTTCATTCTGTTTTGATATTCTGCATTCATGTTTTGCATCACTTTATACTATTTTTTTCATTCTGTTTTTGATTTTCTGCATTTATATTTTGCATCGCCTTTATTTCTATAGGATCCTGTAACGTTTTTACACAATAACATATCATTTTACTTCGTATTTTCACACTATTTATCACTTTTAAAATAGCTGACAATGAAGTCTTGCCTTTTGTGGTCTTTTATTGAATTCTCTGTAACTCTACAATTTCAGGCTTCATGCACGCAGCCGTGCATAAGCTTTTCCTATGTGAATCATATCTCAATTCATACTTAAATGTAATAATTTCTTAATAAAAGTCCAAAAACCAAAACTTGGTTTTTATGACAACTACTATTTATACCGTTGTCATGGCAATTTTTATTCAAATTCGTTACCGATATGATGTTTTATCTCGATATTTTCACATAAATACTCTTTTGCTCTAGGTCATTTACAATAAATTTCCTTTTAATTTATATAATTTTTCCGTTCTCTCTAGAAAGATATAAAAGCCGAACAATCGGTGAAGAAATTCAGTCTTGCTTCAGTTCTCGTATCGGAAGCATCTTCTAAAGGCCTTATCCCGGGGCCGCTCAGCCCCGGGATCCTGCAAGCCTCTATCCTGCCTGAAGCCACTGGACTCTACGATCCGTTGCTCTGCCTGAAGTCGCCGGATCCTACAAAACGTTGCTCTGCCTGAAGTCGCCGGATTCTACAAAACGTTGCTCTGCCTGAAGTCGCCGAGATCCCACAAGTCTCTACTCTACCTGGAGTCGCCGGAACCTACAAACCTCTGTTCCGCCCGAAATCACCGGAACCTACAAACCTCTGTCCCGCCTGCAGTCACCGGATCCTGCAGGCCACTGCGCTGTCTGAAGTCGCTGAGGATCCTGCAAGCTCCTGTCTGGGCTGAAGTCGCCGATCCTGCAATCGCCGCATTCACCTGAGGTCGTCGCCTAGAGACGCCCACGCCTACCCACCTACGCCGTGCGTGCTCGTTCCAGGCGCTGAGAGCACGCTTGGGATCTTCGGACTCAGCTACGACATAAATCTTTTTTTTATTACCTTTTTTTTTAAATATAGTTTGTAAATCACATCATCCATCATCTTCATATTTCATTTTTTTTATAAAATTGTAAATACTCTTTTAAAAACTTAAATATATTATTGTCTTGGTCTATTTGGTTGTTTTGCTGATCGTAGGTTAGGTTTTCCTTCTCTTTTAATTGTCGCTTCACGACAACGCTATGTCATTTCTAGTACAGCAACTCAATAATGCGTGTTTTATTAGGTGTGCGGCATCTAGCGTGCAATGGCGGAACAACAATACTGTCTATTTTCTACGGATACATAATATTATACTCAACAATTTAATGATGTTAATTTAGTTCTAATGGTTTTAAGTCTGATTAATGATTTTAATTTAATATAATTCAATTTAATTTTAATTTAATTCATATATAATTCAATATTTAAATTTAATTTCAATATGCAATCAATAAGATAGAATTTTTTATTATTAGAAAAAAGGGTTTCAAGTTTTCGTTGGTCAACATACGTGACACAGCAGATTTATGCTACAATTTCACGCTGGTATTCTATGCGAGCGTAATCATATCCTAGATTGTTGACCCATTGATGCTGCAACCATAATATAGCTACAGCGTGGTTTTACCACGTAATATTAATAACGAACCTTATTTTAACATCTAGCGAACTTGACAACAGCGCCACCTACCAGGTCCTATTTTAAATTTAAGCCATTATCGAATCAATTTAATCCCACACACGCGCACACACACACACACACACACACACACACACACACACATACACACACGCACATATATATATATATATATATATATATATACATACACTCTCACACACACACACACAATTTCAACAAAATCGGTCCAGCCGCTTAGAGGGAGTTCAGTCACATACATATGGACAGAATATTTATATACTATACAATATGCATGTATTATGCACATAAACCTTACTCTTGAATCATGCTGTTTATTGATGCATCAAAATCCGTTGCGTACTTCAAAAGATCTAAGCGTACAGACGGCGGGCGGGAACTTTGCTTTATACTATGTAGTAATGCTGTCTTATATTTTTTTATTTCGATACTTTGTAAATATTTCTTTGACTCGCTGATAATATTTTTCATTGCAGCCTGTATAAACAGAATGACATTTGCATACCAAACTTAATCTTGCATGTGTACCGTTTAGAAGCTTAAATTGGATAAGTAATGAATAAAACATCACATACTCATACGTCGTCCTAGTCTTTTCTGTGTGGCTACAAAGTTCAAGTTTTCTTACAAAAACATAATATATACTGTACGGTGCACAGTGCAGCGACGTCAAAACGTATAAGCTTCACTAGTCTTTCCAGGAGCAGCACAGTGACATTTGATGAGATTAAAAACAAGGCGATCATTAAAGGTTGACCCTTTAACTACACACCGGTACACGTTCGTTAGAAACGTGGACGTGACTAAGACCCGACCTAACGTATATTAGATGGAGGTCATTGCATAAGAAAAACTATTTATTCATAAAATCTAATTTTACTTTTAATCCTAACATTTAAACCATTATCATGTACCTATTATAAATCACATCTCTACGCAGTGCCAGTGTATCGGGCCGATCAGAAGAACTCGGTCGTCGACGATTCGAACCGCTCTGCGCTGGATGCGGTCAAGTGGAAGGAGCTGGCACTGGGGTGCCCCGGCCCAGAAATGAGAACAGTATTCCATGTGGGGCCGAACTTGCGCTTTGTAAAGTTGCAAGCGATGTGCCGGAATGAAATACTGACTCGCGCTGCTGAGCACGCCAAGCTTTTTAGAGGCCAATTTGGCCTAACCTTCCAAGTGACCACGAAACTGCACTCTATTCGATATGTCGACGCCAAGGATTCCGATACTGGCTAAGGCAGAAAGGGGAGTGCCTTGAAACTAAGGAGATAGCACGCAGCCTTGTTGAACACCAGTGTTGATAGGCTTGAAATCAGAGCATGCACCGTCTACTACGACCTTGTTGCTCCGATCAGCAAGGAAACTGGTGATCCATTTGCACAATTTCTCGGTAAGCTCATAGGAAGAAAGCTTCGAAAGAAGTGCTTTATGCCAGACCCGATCGAAGGTCTTCGCTATGTCCAAACTAACGGCCAATGCCTCCACCTTGGACTCTACTGCCTCCGCCAATCTATGAGTTAAGTTAACTAGAAGATCACCAGCTGATCAATTACAACGAAAACCGTACTGGCGGTCACTAATCAGCTGGTGATCCTCAAGGTACCTCATGAGCTGGCAGTTTATAATGGATTCCATTATTTTGGAGAACAAGGAGAAGATAGCGATAGGCCTGTAGTTGGACGGGTCTGAGCGGTCGCCTTTTTTAGGGATCGGGTGGACCAGAGTTGTCTTCCATGAATCCGGGACTACGCCTTGGGAGTAGGAGCCGGAAAATACGCGTTAAAACCGGTGCCAACTCCGGAGCACACGTCTTCAGCACAATGGGAGGGACTCCATTGGGCCCACTCAACTTGTTGACGTCCAATGAGAAGAGTGCTTTGCGAACCAAGCGCTGTGTAAATCGCACATCCGGAATGGAGCACTCACATCGCGGGATGGTCGACGGCGTGTTCCCCCCGTCATCTAGAGTCGAGTTGGACGCAAAAAGAGAGCTCAAAACATCGGCTTTCTTCTTTGCGGAATGGGCCAGTGAGTCGTCCTCTCTGTACAGAGATGGAAGAGATGGCTGACAGAAGTTCCCTTGGACAGCCTCGGCGAGAGACCAGAATGCACGGGTTCCCGAAGGAAGGCGAACTAGCTTCTCGCCAATACTGCCGATGTGCTCAGACCTTGCCTTGGCAATGACGCTTTTGAAGGACCTGGAGGCGGAATTGTACTTCTTTTTAAGTGCGCTGGTGTTTACATCCCGAGATGTTGATGCGTCAGCCCAGGCCTGGTAGCACTCCTGATTATAGCGTGATGCTATTTTACAGGAGCGACCTAACCATGGCTGGAATCTGCCTCCGATGGACCACAGAGGATGGAATATAAATTTCCATTCCCTGAAGTACCACATCAGCAACAGAATCGGCAACAACGCTGGGATCTTCCGGCGAGAAGCAAAACAAAGAGTAGGATGCAAAAAAAGACCGCATCCCGTCCCAATCAGCTGACCTCTAGTGACAAACAAGGCGGCAAGCTGCAGATCCCAACTGCGAATGGAGCGTGAGTGGCACCGTACTCGGGATCAGAGATTGGTCGACGGACGCGTCCGGATGAGAGGTCAGCAGAAGGTCCAACAGGGAAGGTACATGGTCTTCCACCTCTGGGATCCGCGTAAGCGAAGTAACCAGTTGTGTAAGACCTTATGCCAAAGCAAAGTCATAGACAGATCTACCCGCATGATCGGTTAAACGAGAACCAAGCCATTCTGCATGGTGGGCGTTGAAATCACCGAGTATCACGATATCTGCGGATGGGACCTGTTGTAGCACGGAGTCTGCAGCCATTTGGACGTGGTCGATGAGTCGTTCTGTGTCGACATTACCGCTATGGGACCTATAGAGGCACCCGTATACGCGGGGATGGTCGTCGCTATCTACGTGCAGCCATAGGGTGGACAGGTCCGTACCTTTAAGACTGTCGAGGCGTCAAAAACAGATGTCCTCTCTGACATATACGCAAACAACAGCCCGGGGCACAAAGGAGTGTTCCAATTTGTACCCCGGGTAGGAGAGATATGAAGTATCAGCCGGAGAGGACACCTGAGTCTCGGTTAAAAAGAGCAAGGCCGGCTTCGCCGTCTCTAGATGGTAATGGACAGCGTTAAGTATGGAATGAAGTCCCCTGATGTTGCAAAAATTCACGGATAGCATGAAAGTGGTTGTATTGCTCCGCTTGCCCCGAGCAGCATTAGTCGCGAGCGGAAATTTGCCCCCTCCCCCAGAATACGCGGGGCAGCCTGAGCAATCACGGCTCAAGAGTGAAGTAGTTTGGGCGTGGATGCTCAGCGAGGGATTCTCCATGGGTGCTGGTACCCTCCTGGGGTAGTCTTTTATTTAATTCCACTACCATGTTGATGGGGGAAGGGGGGAGTTGGGCCTCCGGCCACCTGCACTCACCAAGCGCAATGCAAATGTAATCTTCTACTTCACGCTGGTATTCTGTGAGGTCGTGGTGACCACCCCGGTTCGAGCTGGCCCATCCGTGCGACAGCAAAAGCTACCGCTTGGCTCTACCACTGTTAAAACCTGTGTACCTTCCTGTTGAACCTTCTGCTAACCTCTCGTCCGGATGGATATCCGGTTTCCGTCAATGCCCCTCTTGAATCTTCGGATCATTGTCTGATCCGGAGTACGGTACCACTCACGCTCCCATCGCAGTTGCGATCTGCAGCTTGCCGCCGTGTTTGGCACTATAGGTTGGCCGGTTAGGACAGGATGCGGTCTTTTTTGCATCCTACCCTTGGGCTATGGGCTTTCCGAGACATTGTACAAAAGGATCATCAGTTTGTTTGCAGATCAGAGCATCAAATTCGCGCTGGTTGTTCCACAAAGCTATCACCAACGCTGTTTCTTCTGCATATCAATGATATGTTGCTAACTGGTAACATTCATTGCTATGCAGACGACAGCACTGGTGATTCTTTGTACACAGGCCGTGCCAAGATTTCTCGGGTTAACGTCGCCGAGTACCGGAACAAACTTGTGTCTAAATTCGAGACTTTGTTGAACAAAGTCTCAGACTGGGGGCTATTAAATTTAGTCCAGTTCAAAACCCAGAAGACACACCTTTGCGCGTTTGCCGCTAAAAAGAACTTCTTTGTCGTATCTTCTCAGTTTCAAGGCTCCCCTTGCGATACCATCCATACCATCTGGATGATTTGCGATCTACTACTGTGCAATTTAGAAGAAGTTTTCTTCTTCGGACAATTTCCTTGTGGAATTGATTACCATCAGCGATTTTTCCGGACGGATACGACTTAAGGACCTTCAAGAAAAGAGCTCACTCCTTTTGAAAAGGCCAATAACGCACCTGCAATTCCCCTGGTGTTGCCGTTGTTCATGGGGACGGTAGTCACTTACCATCGGGTGAGCCACATGCTCGTTTCCCCCAAAAAAAATATTTAGTGAACTAATTTTAATCTTTCATTTTCTGTTACCGTTACAGTTTATCAAAAGTCACATAGAAGAGGGGGCGGAGGATTTCATAGCTGTTAAACTTAGTAGGCGGGTTGCAAGAGCAGTTTTTATTTTTTTATATCCTGGTCTGTTATTGTTTCCTTTTAATCTCCTGGTAAGTTTTCCTTTAGTCTGTCGCCTTTTACGACACCCACGGGATAATATGCTGTAGGGAATCTTTCGATTATGTGATGTAAATATGTATTATTAATGTTTCTTTTTATAATTTTTCGTTTTATCTTTTAGTAACACCTACGAGTATTTTTTTGTAGTAATGTCAAAACAACAAAAAAGAAACTTAACTATTATTTATATGCCATACAAATACTTGCTCCAAATGATATTCAAATTCGCGGTCCTTAGCGTTGCAATTTATTTCTATGCCACTGCGCCACGCAGACACAATTCACCAGCTTTGTTATATTCATCAAGTTGTTCTTTTTTATTTCGTATTTTCTTATATTTACGCGAACACTACACATTGAGTAAAACTACTTTTTACGGATTTTATCGCGTTTAATTAAGTTAAATTAAGTTAAAACTTAATTAAACGCGATAAAATCCGTAAAAAGTAGTTTTATTCAATTCGTATTTTGATTTAGACTTTAATATGATATTAATTATTTTTACCCCTCTTTTTAGAAATTCTGACCTGGGAAGAACCAGCAAAATATTTTTAAATAAAGGAAGAAAGAAACATGTTTATTTCATCATCAATATCATTATAGCCTTTAACAAGTCCACTGCTGAACATAGGCCTGCCCCAAGGAATGCCACATAGCCAGGTCCTAAGCCAACTGCATCCATCGACTTCCTGCATGTCTTACCGAAGATTCACTCCATCTAGTGGGCGGACGCACTACACTTCGTCTGCCGGTACGAGGTCGCCACTCGAGAAAACTTTTTTCCCCATCGGTTGTCGGTTCAGCTATATGGTTGGCCCATTGCCACTTCAGCTTACTAATCCATTGGGCTATGCCGGTTCCTCTGGTTCTACTGCGGATATCGTCAATTCTAAGTTTATCACGCAGAGAAACCCCAAGCATAACCCTCTCCATAGCTCGCTGAGCGAGCCTGAGCTTCCTCACACGGCCAACAGTGAAGGACCACGTCTCAGTTCCATCGGTCATCACTGGCAACACGCACTGGTTGTATAGTCTCGCTTTCAAGTTATGACGTATACCTGTCGAGAAGATGTTTTTATTTTTAGTCACAAAATAGTGCATAATTAACTACATCGGGTATATATTTTATAACATAATTTATATACAGCAACGGAATCAGCAATATGCTCCAAGTACATTTATAACTGCATTAATTGCATATTTTGTTCCATAATTTTTTTAACAGAAACTAACTCTTCATTATGTTGCAGTGGAATAACCACCAAAGCGCTGGTATTTTACCTGCGCTTATATTACACTCATGACCCATTGCCACACATGGGTTTTATCAATTAAACACATGTAAACTCTAACGAAAACAAGAACTGGCCTTACTAAGGCCGATCATCAGGTCAGCCCCATGGTACTACATTATTATATCGTAATCTAAGTTACATTATAATGTCAAATTTCAGGTCTATCGGATGGCAATGAGTGTTTCAAAATTTTACGAAGAAAGCAAGTTAATAAAAAACATTACCAAGAAGAACATCAAAGAAAAGAAAATAGAAAAAAATGGATAAAACTGACAATTTACTAGAATACTGTATATTATTGTATAGTGTTAATTTACGGTGAAATAGAATGTACAATTTATTATAAAAATCATTTAAAGGAAAGCTTTTTGACATGTGGTATAGTCATGCTGCAGTTAAATTATAGTTGTTGCATAAAGATTTCGGCTCGGGTATAGGTTTTTTTTGCCAAGTAAAATGATGTTTTCAAGCATTACTCTTTCAGCGTATAATTTAAATTAATGTAAATTAAGATCAAAATGTAAAGTGTTGTTAGCTCAGGGGCTGATCGCTTGATTTACCAAACATGGGACGTGTACTCGTATAGGCTATCAATTTACGTTTCCTTTAAGATCAAAAAATACCCATTCCCTAATTCGTACGCAAAATATTGCACTGCTAACTGTCGACAGGAGTTTTTATTTTAAAATATCCCGGCAATGCTTTTTTGCGTCATCAGTCTGTATACTTTAACCTTTTATCAATTAATAACAGTCCCATGCTTAATAAGATGCACCTGAAATTAAGATGGTTTAGTAAATCTATTGGAAAGGCCTATGTACAGCAGAGAATCTTCTGGGTTGTAATGGTTGAAATGGACGCATTGTAAGTGTTGATTGATAGTAAAAACCTTGAAATCTCCTATTAATTCATGCCTTTAAAATTGTTTTCAGGGCAAGTGCTTCTAAATTGTTGTATCCAGAGAGCCTCATTAAATAGGTTTACAAAGTTTTGCAGATCTGATGAAAGAATGATGTTGCGGAACGTGTTTTATAAGTTTGAGCTGTTTCAACCATGTAAAGATGAAATTTACCGTACAGTTCAATAAAAAAATAACCGTAAAAACTAAAGCGTTAAAACCTTGTTCACACTCTCCGAAATATTACCTGTAGAAATATGTATTTTATAAGGTGGTAGGACTCCTACCTTCTTACCTATTTCTGCAAAAGATTAATGTCTGAGGGCTGGAGAGTGCCAATATCCTTACAGTCTGTGAGGTATTCCATATTAGTCCCCAGAAATGAGTGACAATGTATGTGTAGCTTTATTTTTTTTCAATTTGCCTGCTGGTGTCTATATATCTACAGTAGCCACTTACCATCAGGTAAGTTCGTCTGTTAATTCTGTTTTATGAAAAAAATACTTTAAATTATGAATAATCGCCTTAAGTACCTAAAAGCCTTCCTACTGTGGCTGAGGACCAAATCCAGCAGTGGACTTAAACGGGGTGATGATGAAAACAAACGTTTTAAGTATGTAAAAATAAAAATCCGATTACCAAGAAAGTGGCAAAATTGTTATTTTAATTTTACCAAAAAAAAACAGACGAAGGAATTTGAAGCAACAATATTCTACATACAAAACTTTTTTCCACAAGGAAGTCTCAACGATATATGAGTATTTGATGTTTTATTCATTACTTATCCACTGTTCCCTTCTAAGCGTATTCTAAATTAAATTTAGCATGCAAACATCATTCAGCTTATAAAAGCTTTGCCATTTGAAAAATATTACGCTAAAATAAAAATGGTTCGATTAATTAAGCGCATTAAAAGTTATAATTTCGGGTTTTCATCAATACAGTCTATCAAAAGTCTACTACTGATCATAGGCCTTCCCATAGATTGCCTTATATCATTGCAGTTTTTTTACTTGGTTTAATTAGGAAGACGTTGCTACTTAACTCCTGGTTTGTTTCTCTGTAGCCTTTTACAACATGGGTCAGGTTTGCCTCATTGCTAGCCGACTTCCAAAATGAGGAGCTTTACAATTAAAGTATATGTATTTTACGCGAAACTTTCGACATTGTCTAATTTTGACAATAATTTTAATTAAATTAGTTTTACTTGAAGGCTTATAACTTCCAAATAAATTTTAAGAAACACTTCTCCCCTAAGTGTGAAAAAAAAGGATAAAGTTTATAATGTGATAGCGGATAGAATCATTTAATAATATTTAAAAATTAGTAGCTAATTGTAAATTTACTTATAAATGATTCCATCGTAATATAGTGTTTTTACATCACATTTTTGACGTTTTTATCTGCCTTCAAAAAAGGAGGTAGTTCGCAATTCGAGTGTATGTTTATTTTGGATGTACATAAAGCGATATTTTCGTCAGTTGTAAACCTCAACTTGGAATTTTCTGGAAGAGTAGTTAGAGATAAAGGTAATTTAAAAATAGAATAGAATAGAATAATTTTTATTCAATATACATTACATGTGTAATTCTTATTGAAAGTCATTTTTTACTTTACCACTGGTTTGAAAAAAAAACCCTCTGTCCTGGGAAGAACCAGCAAGAAACCCAGCGGACTTTTTTTTTAAATAAATTTTACAATATAAATGATTACGAACTATTTACAAAATTTATTTTAGAAACTGCTTGGAAGAAGCGACCACCTCATTTCCAGGGGTTATTATCAACCATGTATTCATTTATACTATAATAACCCTTTTCATACAGTTTCAGTTTAATAAAACATTTAAACTTGGTAATAGAGAGAACCTGTACACTTTCCGGGACCTTGTTGTAATAGCGTGTACATTGCCCCAAGAATGAATTACTGAGTCTGTGGAGTCGAGAAACTGGCATCATCATGTGTTTGTTCCTAGTGTTTACAGAATGTATATCACTTTTTTACTAAAACTATCTTTGTTTTTGTGAACATACATTAACTTTTCGTAAATATACTGAGAGGCCAAAGTTAATATATTAATTTCTTTAAATTTATATCTAAGAGACTCTCTCGGTTTTAGTTTGTAAATAGCTCTAATGGCCCTCTTCTGTAAAACAAAAATAGTTTCTGAATCAGCCGCATTTCCCCATAGCAAAATCCCATAAGACATTATGCTATGGAAATAATTAAAATAAACTAATCTAGCTGTCTCGACACTAGTGAGACCTCTAATCTTTTTTACAGCATAGGCTGCAGAACTTAGTCTGCTTGCTAATTTGGATATATGGGGGCCCCACTGAAGCTTTGCGTCAAGAGTGTTGCCAAGAAAAACAGTGGATACAACAGGGCTCAATTCCTCCCCATTTAAAAACACATTGGTATTCAGATTTTTAACATTCGTTGTTGTAAATTTAACACAATTAGTTTTATTTCCGTTCAAATGCAGATTATTAACGTTAAACCAATGCACTAATTTTGATATAGCATTATTCACTTCGTCACATTAAAATAATTGACGTTGAAGTTTAATATCAGATACGCAATGTTAATATTATCCAATTGTAAAGAATATTTAAAATTCAGTCATACACTTACTTTAATTCTCATTTTTTATAGGATAGAGTGACAAACAAGCACACAGTCCACCTGATGGTAAGTGGTTGCTATGGCCCATAAATACCTACATCTATCTTCGTTTTCGTATTAAAATGCAGGTGCGTTGTCAGCCGTGAGAACTGAGATAGAATGCCTCATTTCCAGTAAAACGGGTCTCCGGTTCTCTACACTCACCATACGAAACACAGCAGCAATAAGCTGCTATTTTACGCTGGTATTCTGTGATACCGTGGTCTTCCCCGGTCGAGCCGACCCAATCGTTCTACAACTATACTATTAATATAGCTGCAGCATAACTCTACTACGTACAAAAAGTTTGCCGAACATACCGTATGTGGTCTATAGTACTAAAGCCTTTTCGGAAACCGGCTTGCTCGGGAGGCTGGAAGTCGTCAAGTCTGCGCTCGAGAAGATTCGTAATGACTCCAGAAAACAGCACGTAGACGCGGCTCAGAAGGGAAATCGGTCTGTTGTTCTTAAAGAGAGCGTTGTCGTTTTTCTGAAGAAGATGACCACCGCACTTATGCTCCACGCCTTCGGTGTAGTGCCACCATGGAGGATGGAAATAAAGAGCTTAATATGAAGGACTTTAAGTACAGGTTTTCCATCCGCTTTCAGAAGCTCTGCTGTAATTCCATCCCTGCCTGGGGCCTTGCCGTTCTTAAGGTGTTAGAGAGCCATTTTAATCTCGCTCAGACTTACGTTCGGAATATTATCTTAATGGTGTCGGATAAGACTTGCTTTTGGTCCGTTACTCACTCTTGTGTGTGGCTCCAACGATGATGTGTACAGCTGCCCATAGAACCTCTTAATCTCAATAAAAATCTCAGGTGTCCCGGAAACGACGCTGCCACTCTCGGTCTTTAGCTTCGACAGTTGGCTCTTTCTGGTAGACAGATCTCTAGCAAAAACTTTGGAGCCCTTGTTGCGCTCGATCGCTTTTTCAATACGAGCAGCATTAAAGTTGCGTTAGTCCCATCGCATGCATTTGGAGATCTGTCTGTTCAGTTGCCTGTATGCTGTCAAAGCTGCTGTCTGACAGCCATGAGATTAAGAGTGTGATTAAAGAGTTTTTGTGTTCAACGGCGAGTCTCGCAAAACTTAGTTTTGACCGCATGGACAGTTTCCACGAGCTTGTCATTCATATTTCCACTGCATTGCAATCTTCTGGGCACTGATAATGGTTTTGTAGCTCGAGCTGAAATGTTTTGGGATTTTGGATAAGAGCACGAGGGGACGAAGCATTCGCTTCATTAAACGTGACCTCTCCATCTTATTATTTAGGTTCTATGTGCCTCTAACCATTTGGTGATCGCTACCTGTTTTCACCTTCGGGATCACTGAGACTTTATTTTGATCTTATTTCATATCTTATTTTTTGTCAAATCGCCGGGGCTCGACCAGGTCAAAATAAGAAAGAGAGAGTTCGTCATAATGAGTCCCTCATTCTCTATTATGTCGGCCAGCTGCTGGCCTCTTGGGTTCCGTTGCCCTATTCCGAATTTCCCTACTTTCAGCTCACCGTTCTCTCTTGTGCCTAGTTTTGCGTTGAAATCTTCCATTAACACCAAATAATGGGTTTTGGAGAAATGCATGGCTTTAGAGATATCCTCATACATTTCCTCCATCTCCTCATCGGGATATGCCAAGGCGTTTGCGTAAACATATATCACCTTCAGCGAATACCGTTTGGTGATTCTCAGTATAAGGTACGCAACCCTCGTTGTTTGTCACATTGTCCACCTTTATAACGTTGTTAACGAGAGACTTGTGGACGATAAATTTCCTTTGGACAGATGGTCCCTCCCGATGATAGAACAAATTGCCGGATTCGAGAATTACCATGTCCTCCTCATCTCTTCGGACCTCAGATTATCCTATAATATTCCAGCGCAACTTGTCTATCTCTTTTTCCAGCTCCAGAATCTTCTGGTCAGTCTTCAGGATACGTGCGTTGTATGTTGCCAGGTAGAGTCGTCTTGTGTGGCAACCGAAACTACACTGGAGATTCTCAGCACCTCCTGCCCCGCGGGGCTGCCGGTAACTGGGGGCCATCTCTTCGTAACTTTAAGCATGGGGGGGTATATTGTTATAGATGCCGCGCTTGGCGAGCATTTTTTTTATTGTTGTTTTGCTGTTCCCAGAAAGATGCAGCTGCCCATCTTATCCCTCAGTTTCCCTCTGTCGCCTCTTACGACATCCTCGGGAAGATATGGTGTAGTGGGTATTCTTACCCGCCACCACACGAATATATAGCCCGAAATTCTCACGGTTTGAGAAGTTTGTTACTGCAAACGCTTATTCTCCTAAGTACCACAGTTCAGTTTCATCTTTTTTATAGAAAAAGGGCGAGAAATAAGCAGCAGTCAATCACAGTCTATCAATAACTGGATTTTGTGGCCCATAGACATTTTCGATTTAAAAACAAAATGCAGATGCGTTGTCACCCCTGAGGACTAAGTTCAAATGTATCGTTTCCATTGAAAAGGATATCCGGTTCTGTATATTTACCGTGCGAAACACAGCAGCATTAAGCTGCTATTTCACGTTGATATTCTGTGAGAGCGTGGTTCTTTCCGTTTAAGCCGATCCATTTGGACTAGAAGCACTATATGGCTGTAGCGTGGCTTTACGGCATATACACTTGTTTACAATGTAAAAGATTCATGCAGAATTTGTTGCATATTTTACTTTCAAATGCAATTTAACAAAGCTTAGTCTTTCTATTGATTTAAAAACAATAAAATAACATTGTTCGAGAAGGAAATTGCTTAGTTGGAATTTATCCACCAAAGCCTTTAGAGCAACGGAATAGACATTTTGGAATCAGATTCTTAACGAGAACTGAAATGGAGGTTAAAATTGGAGCTGTACGTTCGAAAGCTTGAAGGATGCGGTTTGCGTCTTAAGAATGCTTTATTGCACTAAGCACTTGTTTTGTTGCTTTTTCATGTCGATTTAAAACGAAATAAATCTTCTAAATTTATCGGTGTTCTTTTACTAAAAACGATATTGGAAAAACCCAATTTTGTTCCAAATCGTAAACGTTAAGAGAAGAATTTTTTTTATACAAACGGTGTTCTATGTCTAAAAACAAAATTGGTATATTTTTGTTTTAAATTGTGAATGCTAACGGCTCAGTAACACAGTGGCTTAGCAGTGAATTGGCCTCGGTGTTATGGCCCATAGCTTCTCATCCCGCTCGGAACCAATGCTTGTGTAGCCTACAAATAATTTGTTATGGTTCTGAATGTTTCATTTATTCATTCAATACAGCCTTTTAACGTCCACTGCTCTTTATATACCTTTACATTATAGATTGTCTACTAGTATTTCAGAAGTTCATGGGCAGCACTGATCACATACTAACACGAGAGCCGTATGTTCGTTTGCCGGCTCCTCTATTAAAATTCCATTTGATTACAAGGTAGTTTATACATTTTGATCGTTTTACCTACTCAAAAAATGCATAGAATGATAATTACTTCTACAATAACACCTCAAAATACGGCTATAATTTTGATTTATTATGTAATGTAAGCGAAATCAAAGTGTAGGGTTGCCTCCACTTAATGGAGTGACAACCCGGTAATAGATGCAGTAATTCGGTAGATGCCATTGGCACAGGACTGTGCAATTTGGCATTTTTGGAGTAGGTCTATGTTTAGCAGTGGGCTTGTGAAGGGCTGTAGTGATGATGATGACGATGTGAAGATATTAAAAGTATATGGATTTTCTTAACAAGACACCATACTATGGGACAATTAAATAGTATTTTATAACAAAACTATTCAACTTGTGTTTTATAACCCCGAAAAAAGCACTACATTTCCGACGTGTTGCTATTGAAGACAGATAAATTTTATACTCGTTTCAGAAATTATTATCAAGTGTGAAACTAGTCCGTATACGCGCGTCTGTTATTTTAATAAGTACAAAATATCTGTTTTGTGATCCTTATAAATAAGATATTGTTGCTTCCGCTTTGAAGTTGTGATGTCTCAGAGGCAAAGCGCTCGCCGCAAATTTCATTGAATGGGAGTAACCCAAGTTTGATAACACAGGCACCAGTGAGATCTATTAATCGGACGCTCTGGCTGCGAAGCTCAGAGCGTCCCTGAACGCGGACGAGGCCCGAGTGTCCAGGCCCGTCAGATGCGCAGACCTGCGCATCATGGGTCTGGACGACTCGGTATCGGAGAAGGAGTTGGTGGCCGCCGTCGCCAGGTCCGGGGGGTGCACTACTGACCAGGTCAGGTCAGGCGCTATACGCCCGGACCAACAGGGTATGCATGCCGCCACGGTGTGCTGCCCTGTTACGGCGGCCAAAGCCATAGTGGAGGGCCGAAGGCTTCTGGTGGGCTGGGTCTCAGTGCAGGTTAAGCTGCTGGAGCCCAGACCTCTGAGGTGATACCGCTGTCTCGTGGGACATCACGTGTCAGTGAAATGCGCCTCGGAGGTTGACCGCAGTGGCCTTTGCTTCCGCTGCTGTCAGCCCGGACACAAATCGGCGACCTGCTGCGCCACGCCGCACTGTGATGCATGTGCGGCGACCGGCAAGCCAGCTGATCACTGGGCCGGAAGCAGGGCCTGCGTGCCACCCGCCAAGGCCAAGGCCGCGGGTAGGGGAGGGCCCTCCTCCGCTGCCACCGCCTCTATGTCCACCGCCGCAGCCGCAACTGCCGCCGCCGCCGCTGTCACTGTTGCCGCCGCCGTCGCCGCGACACCGACGCCCGCAGAGGGGCGCCCCGTGGAGGAAGCTGAAATGGAATGCCTATAACGGCCCCATTAAGCTTCCTCCAGGCGAATATCAACCACTGCGCCTGCGCTCAGGATCTGTTGCTCCAGAGCATGGCGCAGTGGTCGATTAACATCGCTGTGGTCGCTGAGCCGTATTTTGTCTGGCCTAGGGATGACTGGGTGGCGGACCTTAACGGCTCAGTGGCCATCATTTCTTCGGCCGCCGCCGGTACCCCGACCCTTGAAGGTGTCAGGAGGGGTCAGGGGTGCGTAGCAGCACGGTTCGGGGAGTTCGTCGTTGTGGGGGTGTACTTCTCCCCGAACCGATCTCTCGCCGAGCCCCATAACTCTCTTGCAGAGCTGAGAGCAGTCGTCGTCGGAAGCTATCCCCTCCCCGTACTTGTCCTCGGGGACTTCAATGCCAAGAACTTGGCTTGGGGTTCTCGTCGTACAGATGTGCGGGGTAGGATGGTGGAAGACTGGGCTCTGGAGACAGGCCTGGTCGTCCTAAATCGGGGTTCTGTCCCCACGTGTGTGCGGATGCGGGGCGAGTCGGTGGTGGACATTTCATTCGCTAGCCCCGCTCTGTCGCCGCGTGCCATTGACTGGCGAGTCATGGAGGGGGTGGAGACCTACTCCGACCACCGGTACATCCGGTTTGACGTCTCCACCCAGCCCTCGAGCGCGCCAGTCCAACAGGCCCCGAGTGGTCCGCGTTGGGCGCTTAAGCAGCTGGACCGGGAGCTCCTCCTGGAAGCCTCGATCGTGCAGGCCTGGGTGTCATCACCGGATAGGCCTGCCGACGTCAATGATGAGGCAGGGTGGTTCCAGGAGGCCATGTCCGAGATATGTGACGTGGCAATGCCCCGCGTCCGGCCAGGAAGCGCCCGGCGTCAGGTGTATTGGTGGTCGCGTGAGCTGACGTGTCTGCGCGAGGCTTGTGTCGCCGCGCGGCACCTGTACGCCAGGCATCGCAGGCTCCGCATTCGTCCACCGAATGCGGCAGCCATTGAGGCGGAGCTGTACGAGGGATACAGAGCGGCGAAGACCGCCCTCCGGGAGGCTGTCATGCGGGCCCGGGATCGGGCCCGTGAGGAGATGCTGGAGACTCTCGACAGAGATCCGTGGGGGCGCCCTTACAAGATGGTGCGGGATAAACTCCGCACCTGGGCCCCCCCGCTGACGCAGAGTCTCCGGCCTCAGCTCGTGGAGGACGTGGTGAGCGCTCTGTTCCCTGCGCGAGCGGAACATCCGCCCCCGCCTATGGCTCCGCCACCTGCGGTGCCGGAAGCGGACCACCAGGACGATGACGACGACATCCCGGAAGGGACCGGGGTAGACCTGAGAGTGGCGGTACGTAGGCTCTAGGCCAGGAATACCGCCCCAGGACCCGATGGCTTGCCTGGCAAAGCCTGGGTCCTGGCCTCGGAGGCTCTCGGGCCCCGACTGGAGGGGCTCCTAAGCGCATGCTTGGAGAGAGGCCAATTCCCGCTTCGTTGGAAGACGGGGAAGCTGGGCCTCATTTGGAAGCCAGGGCGCCCTGCGGACTCTCCGTCCGCATACCGGCCCGTGGTGCTGCTCGACGAGGTGGGCAAGCTCTTTGAAAGAGTCATTGCAAACCGCCTCGCCGAGCACCTTGCGGGGACGGGGCCGGATCTTGCGGAACACCAGTTTGGTTTCCGCAAGAGGCGCTCTACGGTGGACGCCATCATGCGCGTGAGAGCCCTCACGACGGGGGATGCAGTGGCCAGGGGGGGGGGGGTGGTTTTGGCGGTGTCTCTCGACATCGCCAACGCCTTCAACTCCATGCCCTGGAGCTGCATTAGGGAGGCACTCCGGTATCACCGGGTGCCGACCTATCTCCGTCGTATAGTCGGGGACTATCTGACGGACAGGGCCGTCATCTACCCCGGTCGCAACGGTGAGTGGAACCGGCGAGAGATGTCGTGCGGTGTCCCACAGGGTTCGGTTCTGGGGCCGCCCCTGTGGAACATCGGTTACGACTGGGTGCTGCGCGCCGACCTCCCTACCGGCGTCAGCGTAGTTTGCTACGCTGACGACACGCTGGTACTGGCACAAGGGGGGTCGTACGAGGCGGCGGCGGAAACTATGACACGCGGGGTTGCGATAGTCGTTGAGAGGATCCGGCAACTGGGTCTCGAGGTGGCTCTGCACAAGTCCGAGGCCATGCACTTCCATGGTCCTCGGAACAGGCCACCACCGGGATCCTCAGTGATGGTAGGAGGGGTATCCATCGGCGTCGAGTCGACGTTGAAGTACCTAGGACTCGTCCTCGACGGCCGATGGAACTTCGTTGAGCACTTCCGTCGTTTGGCTCCCAAACTGGAACGGACCGGGGCTGCCTTCAGGCGGCTCCTGCCGAACCTGGGGGGGCCAAACGCCTCCTGCCGGAGGCTCTACGCGGGGATCGTGAGGCCCATGGCCCTTTACGGGGCCCCGGTGTGGGCGCGTGGTTTGGCGCGGCTTGCCGTCCACCACCTAAACGCGCCCCAAAGGGTGGTTGCCGTAAAGATGGTTCGCGGCTACCGCACGATCTCCCGCGAGGCGGCGAGCCTCCTTGCCGGATTGCCGCCATGGGATCTGGAGGCGATAGTCCTCGCGCGCCTGCACGAATGGCGCGCGGAGGCACTATGCCGGGGGGAAACCCCGCTGCCGCGGCAAGTTGTCGCGCAGCGGACAGACTTCCGGCATGATCTCATGGCGACACGGAGGGAGCGACTGTCGCAACCCCGTGCTGAGCACGCCACTATAGCGGCGATAAGACCCCTCTTTGAGGAGTGGCTTGAGAGACGCCACGGCGTCCTCACCTTCCGCCTGACGCAGGTCCTCACCGGACACGGTGTGTTCGGGAGGTTCCTGCACCGAATCGGGCGGGAGGAAACGCCCGGGTGCTCCCACTGCGAGGATCGACCGGAGGACACGGTGGAGCACACCGTGGAGGTGTGCCCTGCTTGGGCGGAGCACCGCCGTGTCCTCGTAGCGGCGATAGGCGGCGGCGACCTCTCGCGTCCGGCCCTGGTCGAAGCCATGGTCCGGAGCGAAACGGAATGGGATGCCGTCACCACCTTCTGCGAAGCAGTGATGCTAGCGAAGGAGGTGGCGGAGCGGGAGAAGGAGAGAGCAGCAGCTTTCCTTCCCGGCCGCCGCGGGAGACGCCCCGGGCGTCGGGGGCTACGTCGTGGCCCCCGGCCACCGTAGGCGCGGGCCTGTGGATGGCGAGCAATGGGTAGCTCGCCGTCCGTCCGTCTAACGACGACAGGCCGTGTCGACGGCGCGTTTTGTTCCACGCGCGCCTCAAAGAGCTGTCAGCATCGTGAAGGGGCCCGCAAGGGCCGACGCCTGCCGGGGCTGCGGGCTGTTCGAAAGAGATACCGCGGCTCCGGAACGTAAGGGCACTGAAGGAACACGGATGGTTTTTAGTCAGTAAAAGTC
>JAVANC010000021.1:271956-339108 GCA_033319125.1 Parnassius glacialis | reverse complement strand
GGCGATATATCTTAGATTCTACTTTCCATTTAAAATTGTTAGTTCGTCAAGTCAACCACCTCCTGTTGATTCTGCTGAGCATTTGCTGATTGAAGTCTCCCTGTCTCAGAATAAAATCCTACTTGGAGTTTTCTACAGTCCCTCTCTTTCTTTGAACAATTTTACTTCTTTCGAATCTCTCTTAGAATCACTAGTCCCTACGTATAGTCACACTAATTTTAAAGGGTGACTTTAACACCCGTTTGATTAAAGGCGACAATCGAGCTATAAAACTTGAGTCTATAACTAAAGCGTGTAATATGCAAATCCTACCCCTTTCTGCTACTCATAAATTTCCTAACAGTACTCCTCCCCTTCTTGACTTAATAATGGTGTCATCTTCAAATCTAGTTTTCAAGCAAAGACAGTGTCCTGCTGATGCATTCTCTTATCACGATTTAATTTTCCTTTCGTATAAACTACGCCCTCCTAAAATCAAACCTAAATTAGTTCTGCGACGTAATTTTGGAGGAATGGATATTGACCAACTTTGTCAAGATGCTCTTAATATTGACTGGTCAGTGACTGAGAAAGCTTCATGCATTGACGATAAAGTGGAACTTTTTTGTTCGCTACTCACGCAGCTTTACGACATTCACGCGCCAATGCATTATGTGAGACTCAAACACTTGCCTGCTCCATGGCTCTCAGATGATCTGAAAAGGCTTATTTTAAAGAAGAATGCGGCATTGTCAAAGCTTAGGAGGAACAAAACAGATGAGAACTTAAGGAAATACGCCAAAATCAGGAATCGCTGCAACACATTATGTAGAGATGCACAACGACGCCATATTCATACATCAGTCGAGAACGGCAAACTCATCTAGGGTGTGGAAGTTTCTTAAAACAGTTGGAGTTGTTAGAACATCTCTAAATGTTTCACCTCCTAGTGTTGATTTCGAACTATTAAATCAACATTTTTCTAATCCTTCTTACTCTTTTGATAGTGAACATAAGCTGCAAAAACTTCGTTCTCTTTTTGTAACTCCGACTTTTAATTATCCTCCGTTCGTTTTTAGTCAGTTAACTGTATGTGATGTTAAGAAGATCATATTATCCATCTCCTCAAATGCTGTCCGTAGTGACAACATTAGCCGTAATATGATTATTCCTCTCCTTGATGTTATCACTCCCATTATCACTCATTTACTTAATGCATCTGTCTCTTCCTCGAAATTCCCTCAAGCCTGGAAGAGTGCTCATGTTATACCCCTTCCGAAGAGATCTAATCCCGTCAACCTCTCTGATTTTCGTCCCATTTCCATCTTACCTTTCCTTTCTAAAGTCCTTGAAAAACTAATTTGCCAACAGCTGAACCTTTTTCTCAATAAGCATAATTTATTAAATTTTTTACAATCCGGTTTCCGTCCTGGTCATAGTACGGCTACTGCCTTAATCAAAGTTACTGATGACATACGGTGGGGTATGGATAATAAACTACTCACAGTCATGACCTTGCTGGATTTCAGTAATGCGTTCAATACTGTTGACTATGATATACTGTTGAGTCTGTTGTGTTCCCTTAACATATCTCCATCAGTAATTAACTGGTTTCAAAGTTATCTCTGTGGCCGTCGGCAGTGTATTCGTTTCGATGAAACTCACTCATCTTGGTGTGATATTACTGCAGGCGTGCCGCAGGGCAGCGTGTTCTCACCTTTACTCTTTTCCATTTTCATTAATTCAATTACCCATAAAATGTCTTCTCTCTACCACATGTATGCGGATGATGTCCAGATTTACACCCAGTCAACTCTTGAGAATTTGCCGAATGCAATCGCCACATTGAATAGCGACCTAAATATTACTCCAATCATGGAGTAAATCATATGGCCTAAATGTGAATCCTAAAAAGTCTCAGGCTATCATTATTGGTAGCCAGAGTTTTACCTCAAGAGTTGACTGGTTCACCGTACGACCTATAGTATTCAATGGAATTGTAATCCCTTACTTTGACAATGTCAAAAACCTTGGTATTTATATAGATAATTCCTTATATTGGATACGCCAACTGAATGAGGTAAGTAAGAAAACCTTTGTCGCTCTTTGTTCACTGCGTCGCCTTCGATCATTTCTTCCCATTCCTACAAAAATTGTGCTCGCACAGTCTCTTCTCCTTCCGATCCTTGACTATGCTGACGCAAGCTATGTAGACATAACTGAGGACCAGCTAAATAAGCTTGAGAGACTTCAAAATACTAGCATTCGGTTCATATTTGGATTGCGCAAATATGAACATATTTCGCAATTTCACTCACGTCTCAAGTAGTTACCTATCCGAATTTTTTTTTTATTTTTTTTAAAAACGTTACCCCCACACTAGGATTTTCTCCTGTATCGTGGAGACAGTTTACAAACATAAATTGCACAAGGACAAACATCCAGACCCGGAACAATTATTTATAGGCCATACAAATACTTGTTCCGTGCGGGATCCGAACCCGCAGCCCCAAGCGCTGGAACTCATTGCTAAGCCACTGCGCCACGGAGCCGTCCGCCGGAATTCGCCGGAACATGCATATTCTTTCTATTCTGTACTGTGTATTATTTCATCCTTCTGCTCCTCCCTATCTAAAAGAGAAGTTTAATTTTGTGGGGCTTCCGGGGGAACCTCTACGCTCTTCTAGAAAATTCGTTTTAAGGGTACTCACAAAACATCGTTTTTTAATAAATCTTTCACTGTAGAGTCTATTAAGCTCTGGAATGCCCTACCTTTGTATATACGTAAAGCACAATCTATTGTAATCTTTAAGCGATTACTTAAAGATCATTACTCGTCTCAATCGTTCGGAGACCGTTAGGATAAATTATGTAATTATGTATTTATTGTATTTATCAGCTTTATATTATTGTTTGAGGAAATTTGTAATTTATTTATGTATTTTGGGTAGATATGTAAGTTTGTTTATATACTCCTCTAAATGTATGTTTATGTATATATTATATGCTTTACTTTATCTTTTATTATGTATTAGTAATTTCATGTGTTAGTTATGTATATGTTATTTTATTGCATTTATTGTCTATATATCGCATGTATTGATATTATATTTTGTATAATTATATTGCACCACCTACCTAGTATTCATTGTTTATTCCTTTACACCCTTGGTTGCCTGGAAGAGGTCGCTATGTAGCGATAAGGCCGCCAAATTATACATTTAACCTGTCTTTTCTTATGTAATTTATTTATTTGTTTGTGGTGTACAATAAAGTATATTCATTCATTCATTTATTCATATTTTTGTATAACTGTTACGAACGATGTCAACAACCCAGTTCCATACATCTCCTTTGGGAGATATAGATATGAATTTGTTTACAACTCGCGACCCGCCCTGGCTTTGCTTGGGTAGGATCATCATCATCATCATCATCATCGCTACTGCCCTTCACAAGTCCACAGCTAAACATAAGCAAAGAATGAAAAATTAAGATACCAAGTCGTCACTCCATCTACGGGAGGGCCGCCATACACTTCGCCACCGGTTTTAGGCTGCCACTCGAGAACCTTTTGTCCCCATAAGAGGCGATAGAGGGAAACTGAAACAAGAGATAGGCAGCAGCATCCTCCAATAACTGAAAACTATAAAAAAACTGCAATTGCTTACCAATTGGCATGGCAACTATGGCAAAATCACTCAATGAGGTACTTTATGGGGGTGGCCTATGTTCAGCAGTAAACTTGTAATGGGTAATTGAATTATTTAGATTAGTTAGCTGGCTCCCTTACTCTTAAAGCCTGAAGATGAGAGTGGATATGCTATTATTTGACGGCAGGAATAAGTGACAGTGTGGCACACACCCCGATATCACTAAGTACAAAGAAATTTCTACCTTAGCATTCGTAAGTTACCGTTTTTTTTTCTGTTCATCTCATTGTCAAAATATTTTAATTCCATTTAAATGTTATTCACGGCTTTGTAGAAATAAAAATGAAAATCCCTTTTCTCCAAGTTATAATAAGAATTTATGTCTGCCAAAAACTTTTATAACAAGTAGCTCTGCGGTTGTTTACAACGGAAAATTGGACATCTTGCGCCAATCAAAGGGACGCCCGATTTTCAGTTACCTGTTTTTCTATTTTCTTTCTTTAATTGTAATTTGTAATTTTAAACGTAGTAGAGCCATGCTGCAGCTATATTAATAGTATAGTTGTAGCACGAATGGGTCGCCTCGACCGGGTAAGGAACGCGCTCTCAGAGAATACCAGCCAGCGTAAAATAGCAGCTTAATGCTGTGTTTCGTATGGCGAGTGTAGAGACCCGGAGACCCTTTTTTACTGGAAAAGAGACATTCTATCTTAGTCCTCACGGCTGACAACGCATCTGCATTTTAATTCGCAAACGAAGATAGATGTAGATGTCTATGGTCTACAGCAACCACTTAACATCAGATGAACTATCCAAAATTGGGACACAAAAACTATAATACAAAAAAACTAAAACTAGTAACTTAATTATCATACAGTTGTACTCCCCCCGGTATCGTACCAAGAACGCTGGCTTCGTTTCCTCGCTGAATTGCTATACTTAGCCTTTGAGCGAGAAAAGAACCAGCCCTCTTATCACCAGCAGCATTTTAACAGTGGTAGAGCCACGCGGCAGCTTTTGCTGTCGCACGGATGGGCCGGCTCGAACCGGGGTGGTACCACGACCTCACAGAAAACCAGCGTGAAGTAGAGATTTACCTCTGCGTTTCGCTTGGTGAGTGCAGGTGGCCGGAGGCCCTTATTACTGGAAATGAGGCATTCCATCTTAGTCCTCACGGGTGACAACGTACGTATGTAATAGAGGATAAATGTAGATGTCTATGGGCCGCAGCAACCACTTACCATCAGGTGGGCTGTGTGCTCGTTTGTCACCCTTATCCTATAAAAAAAAAAAAAAAAAGCAACGACCAGTCGCGGATAGAGTTCCTTTAGGAATTTCGCCGCACGTTGACCCCATGGACCGATAATCTCTACAGCAAATGGCACAAATATGTAGTCATCGGTCAGTTTAGCTGCCTCTGATGCCGCCCCGGCTCTACACGAGGTACCCAATTTGTAATAATTAAAATTCGAATGCTTTAAATAAAATTTAAATTTTATATATAGGTATTAATATTAAAATTCTCATTCTTATGAGAATTTTTATCCAAAAGTGAATTATTATTTCACACAATCACTGTATGAAATGGCTGTATTTGTATGCAATAGAATATGACACCACGTTTTACGTAAGCTGCCTTGCCAATGCTGCAGCTCGTTTGTAATAACTGCGCCTGTCGCCCAAGATAGGATTATCTCGTTCCAAACAGTGATTTCAGCACATGTCCGCTTTAGCGCACGACACGAATGTAATTCTGAAATCTGCTTTTGTTTTAGGATTTACTTCCTCATCCGTTATCACAACGTAATGTTGAAAGGGTGTTAATGAGAGGAGACGTGTTGATATGTCTATAACTTATTTACACAAATACTATTCTAAACTTAATACTGGTATCTATTGTCGTGGGGGCTACTGCACTACAACAATATTGCAATCGTTTAGTGCTAGTCTTCTCCCAAGTTTTGCCATACCCCCCAATCTTTGTAAGGATTTTTGCTATAACTGCCAAACTTGGCAGTAATGTACGTAAGTTATCCCATACCTAATGATTTTTTATATTTATGCGAATGCTACACGTTAAATAAAACTCAAGTTTACAAATTTAATTTGACTATTGAATTACCTTTACCGGCGTTTCAGCGTAGATGGGCTTACTATGACATAGGGATGTCAAACACCTCAGTCCCGCTCCCCCCCATCCTCCCGTACCCGTGCGATAAAGTACCCAACACGTCAGGAATTCAAAAGTCAAATTAAACGCGATAAAATCCACAAACTTAGTTTCAATTAACCTGTAGTATTCGCGTAAATATAAGAAATCATTAGGTATGTGATAACTTAGGTACAACACTATTAGTTTCCTTTTTGGTAATTTCAGGATAGCTAATTTCAGGCTCTTACCTAGAAATCCCCATGGTGTTCCACTTTTGCTGCATATTGGCATACTATAGGGACGTTTACGCACACAACTAACCCGACCGCCACTAATTGTGTAGGAAAGGTAGTGTGGCGTAATTTAATACAGACACTTTCCTTGACTTAAGTTTACACTGCGACCGCATTATTGGTGCAAAGTCCAAAGTCTTAGATGAAACTCCTCTATCAGTTCGTTACGGAGAGTTCGAAGAGAACACGGTCTTCCCGAAGTCCACCACTACGTATCCAGATTAAGCAGCCATGTCAGGGTGGTTTTGTATTCCAACTTAGGATATCGGATTACGTAGGGTGCACAGTTTAAAAGTTGAGGCGTCACCTCCACACTAGAATTTTCTCTTGTATCATGGGGGCAATTAAAAACATAAATTACTCAAAAACAAACATCCAGACCCGAAACAGTTATTTGTAGGCCATACAAATACTTGTTCCTTGTGAGGTTCAACTTGCGGTCCTCAGCACTGAAACTAATTTCTAAATCACTGCACCACAGATCCCTCAAAAAGCTATATGCATCTCTTTTTTATATAGCTGAAGTGACAAACAAACTTACAGTCCCAGGTGGTAAGTGCTTACTGCAGCTCATGGATACCTGCAACCAACTTTCAGCAAAGAATAAGAAACGAAATACGTTGTTTAAAGACTAAGAAGGAATGCCTATAATTATACTGTCCTAATCTAACATTTTTACCAATTTTTAGTTTTCTTTTTAAATCTTAAATTTTTCCGCATAACATATAGCCTAGATCCCTCTCATTGCTTTCTATCTGTTCGTGAAGATTTGTCCAAATCGTCTTAGCCATTACGAGGATCAGCTCGGACAGACGGCAGAGAGTTTGATATACAGCATTAAAAAAATGGTTGTTTTTGCCTTAATAGCATGCCCATAATACCCTGAGCCTAATAGAAGCTAGTTATTTTAATATTACAAACAGACACTTCAATTTTCTTTTATATATATAGACAAGTATTAGGTGTTTTTGTGTTATATTATCTTTTTGATTATTTGGCTAAACGTGCTACGCTGCTATTTAAACTTTGACTACATCTCGGGAATTAAGGCAAATGTATATAAAATAATTATATATATATATATATATATATATATATATATATATATATATATATCAATAGTTTCTTAGTTCAATGAATAATTGGAATTCCTAAAAAAAACTAACTTCACAAAAAACAAAGTGAGATGCTTATGTAATTACTACCGAAATGTATAGTACAAACTGGTTCCAATAACTGATGCATACAGTTCTTTTTTTTATAATATAATATAGGTGACAAGCGAGCACACAGCTCACCTGATGGTAAGTAGCCCATAGATATCTACATCTATCCTCGATTTGAATCAAGATGCAGATGTTTTGTCACCTGGATGGATGGATGGATGCCTCATCGTAAAAAAGGTCTCCGGTTCTCTACACTCACCATACGAAACACAGCAGCATTAAGCTGCTATTTTATGATGGTGTTCTGTGTGAGCGTGGTTTTTCCTCAGCCGAGCCGACCTATTCGTGCTAAAACTATACAATTTATATAGCTGCAGCATGGCTCTACTACATACAAAATTCATCTGATGGTAAGTGGATGCTGTGCCCTATAGACTTCTACATCTATCCTCGGTTAAAATCAAAATGCAGTTGCGATGTAACCCCTGAGGAATGCCTAGTTTTCAATAAAAAGGCTGTCCAGTTCTCAACACTGACCATATGAAACGCAGCAGCATTAAACTGTTTTTTTTGCTCTTTTCTCTGAGACAATGAAAATAAATAGGAGATAAATATAAAGTCGTAAGAGCTGAACATTATCATCGGGGCGGCGCAATGATTACAAAAGAGGGACGAATAACGAAAGATAAAAAGTGACGACAGTTAATGTCTAATTCTGATACTCCATATCCAAGCGTTTTAGAAACTTTATTAAATCAGACGATGATGAATTGAGTCTTCAGTCAAGGATATATCGATTTGTCGATTATAGTTTTAGATATTTTTTTATTTTATAGGATAGGGTGAAAAACGAGCACACAGACCATGCATCTACATTTATCCTCAAAAATAATAAAGAATCAAAATGCAGATGAGTTGTCACCCGTGAGGACTAAGATGGAATGACTACTTCATACATCACACTCTTTTCATACAGACGCCATACGAAACACAGCAGTGTCAAGCTGTCATTTTACGCTGGTCTTCTGTGAGAGCGTGGTACTTCCCCGGTCGAGCAGACCCATTCGTGCTACAACTATAATACTAATATAGCTGCAGCATGATACTACCACGTAAAAAAAAATTAAGGTTTTAGACTTCTATACGGTGCTGCAATGTAAAAAAAAACGCGATAGTATCTAATGAGACAAGTTTCATTTAATGTGTTGTATTCTCGTAGATATGAGAAATGATTATAACTTATTTTTTTCACATATATTTTGTAAACAGACTTTGTTCATGGATTTAAGCAACGCTTACAATAAACACCTGAAACTTATTATCGGATAAGGTAATTATAAACTTAAAATATTTCGTAGAAGTTCAGTACATCGCCATAGTCGGGAGTTTTAGAAATTAATTAGCCAATCTGTAGAAATCACGAGCGGCTAGAAAATTAACTCAGGATAATTTTGTAGAATTACTCACTTGTTATTTTCGACAATGAGATAAAGCCCTTCAACTTATCGTGAAATGTAAACGTAATTTTATTATTTCATAAGTATTTAATAAAACCAAAGTGGTAGCCTCGTACCGGCAGACGAAGTGTAGGTCATCAAAAAAAAACATGCAGGAAGATAATGGATGCAGGTGGCTCGGGACCTTGCTTTATGGAATTCCTTGGGGAAGGCCTATGTATAGCAGTGGATTTGTGAAGAGCTGTAATGATAATGATGAAGAATTATATTTCACGGAACCCTAATTCCTATCTAAGCTATATGCCAGTGATAGTGCCTGTCAAAATCGGTCCAGCAATTTCGGAGAATAGGCTGAACAAACAGAGAGACAGACAGATAAACAGACCATCACAGACAAAACTTATAAAAATTGTTTGTTGTGTGTATTCACGCTGGACAAAATTATTAATAAAAATTTCAACTTCAACTTGAAACTACAAAACAGCGCTACTTTAATTTACATAAAACAATTCATAGATTGTGTTCGAGGTGAATCTCGCCGGACTCGGTAAAAAGTTTAATGGTCGCTAAGGACTCTATTTTCGCGGCATGCTTACGGCTCAGAGCAGTTTTATTTGCATTAACAATACGATCCGTAAATTAAACGCTTGAGAGTAGTGGAATTGTTACATTACCTGAGTATAATATTTGCTCCATCTTTCATAATGTGTACTGCAAATTCAAGGTTATTTCGCAGGATTTGTTTTTCCTAACCGTGTAGAGGCGGTGTAAGAATTTCCACTACCCCATATCGGCCCGTAGGAGTCGTAAAAGGCGTAAGAGGGAAACTGAAACAGGACATGGGAAGCAGCATGTTACTTATCAGCATATTACAACTAAAAATAATAAAAGAAACTGCTATTACCATTACAGCATGTCAAAAGTACACTGCTGAACATAGGCCACCCCATAGACTGCCTCAGGACAAACATGTTGACAAAAACAGTAAATTATTTTTATTAAACTGTTCTCAGGAAGATGCTCCTGCCCATCTCAATATTAATATGCATAAGAGGCATTCCATCTCACTCCTCACGGATAACAACGCATCTGCATTTTGATTTGTAATCAAGGATAGATGTAGATTAGATGTCTATGGGTCACAGCAGTCACTTACTAACAGGTGGACTGTGTACTCGTTTGTCATCTTTACTCTATTAAAAATTTATCAAAATACGATTCAGTAGAGACCCACTGAATTGTATTTTGATAATTTTGATGTAATTAGTTAAAGCTAAAGTTACAGCCTATATACGTTCCACTGCTGGGCACAGACCTCCCTTCATTTCTGAGAGGGTTTTAGGGCAAGAAAGTGTCCGTCGCGCTGCCCCAATGCGTGATGGCGAATTGCACATGTCTTCAAAATATTTTTTGTTATATCTCAGACGTGCAGGTTTCCTAACGATGTTTTCCTTCACCGCCGAGCATGTGGTAAAATAGCACTTAAAATTGCAATTAACAATTTCATTGGTGCCGGTGGGGTTCGAACCCTGGTTGCTCGGGTACTGTGAAATATACAGCGAGCGCTAATCATCTGAGCTACCACGGCTCTTATCTTTAACCACGGATGTAATTAGTACAATAGCTTAACGGGAAACATTAGAGCAAAAACAGCCATTTGTATCTGGTAATCCATCCGCAGGAGCTCGACGCGATCTATGTGGTAAGGAGTCTAATATAATATGTCTTTCAAGCGCTTGTTACTTAACTATAGTTAGAGCTTATCACAACGTACTATATAATGTCGACCATTCAGCATGCTGGGCTAGCTACAATCTATCTGCATATATTTTCATTGTTTATTCATTACAGCCTGTTAAGATTCTTCTGCTGAACATAGGATATATATATCTGCCATAGCTACCACGATTGACAGACTTAATACGACCCAATAACGAAGACGCGTACAGTCAAATCTGGCAACTTTACCAGTGGGAGTTAACTTTGACATCATTAATAGTATAGTTGTAGCACGAATGGGTTGGCTCGACCAGGAAAAGACCACGCTCTCACAGAATACCAGCGTAAAATAGTAGCTTTTTATGCTAGTCCCCGGCGGTTCCGCTATTCCTAGCTACGGTGGTTATGGTAACGGTGGGGCAGGGGGTGCTAAGATTCTCCGGTGGAGGTTCAATTGCCACCTAAGACGACTCGACTTGGCAACATATAACGCACGCACCCTGAGGACTGACGAGAAGATCCTGGAGCTGAAAGAAGAGATAGACATGTTGCGCTGGAATGTTATAGGGTATCCGAGGTCCGAAGAGAGGGCAGGACATGGTAATCCTCGAATCCGGCAACTTGTTCTTTCACAGGGAGGGCAACCATCTGTCCCAAGAAGGTGTCGGATTTATGGTTCACAAGTCTCTCGTTAACAACGTTGTAAAGATTAAGAGTGTGGCAACAAAGGTTGCGAACCTTATAATCAGAATCACAAAACAATATTCGTTTAAGGTCATACAGGTTTACGCACCAACCTCGGTACATTCAGATGAGGAGTTGGAGGAAATTTATGAGAATATATCTAGATCCAAGCATTCCTCCAAAACCCACTCACTTTACGGTGTTAATGGGAGACTTAAACGCAAAATTATGCACAAGAACGAGAGAACGATGAGCTGAGGGTAGGGCAATTTCGAATAGAGCAACGGAACCCAAGGGCCAGCAGCTGACCAACTTCATGGAGAAAGAGGGACTCTTTATAATGAACTCTTTCTGCCAGTAACGGCCCCACAGGAAGTGGATCTGGTAAGGCCCCGACTGTTAGATAAAAATGAGAATGATGACAATGAATGAGATTGACTTCATTATGACGACCATACGACAACTGTTCAGTGATGTCTCAGTGATCGCAAGGGTGAAAACTGGTAGCGATCACCAAATGAGTTAATTTGTAAGAAGAAAAACTTCTTTGCAAATGGATAAACGCTTCCGCACAAAAGGGAATCCCTCTAAAAAAAGAACAGTTATTAGACGCGGTGCAAAATATCATTAAAAGCGACAATCGTCCGAACCCTTTTAAAGGTAAGCCTTCAGGCTGAAAGTGGTTTAGTGGATTTCTAAAAAGGAATCCAGACATAGCTCAACGACACGCTGAATCCATTAACTCTGCCCGTAGCCGTGTAACCGAAGAAGGATTGACAAGGTGGCATTCGGAATTGAAGGAATTTCTCATATTGCAAGATGTCCAGAACATCCTTGAAGATCCTGACAGAATTTCACTTCACATTGACACCAAAGTTGGAGAGGTATCTTCTAATGAAGTAAACATTCCGTCCTCTTTGTGTTCTGATCCAGAGTCCCGAAACCTTTCAGCTTGTGCTACAATACCGTCTAAGTGCCTAAAAGATTGCAATGCAGTGTACGATATGAATGATAAGCTCATGGAAATTCTCCATGCGGTTAGAGCTAAGTTAAGGAGCAAGACCCGCCTCAGAAGAACGCAAATACTCTTCGACCACACACTTGAAGTCGTGGCTTTTAGACGGGACATGAAGTTAAAGTCTTCAGCAAATTTGACAGCGTACAGGCAACTGAACCGAATGGTTTCCAAATGCATGCGGCGGGACTTAACCAACTTCAATCCAGCACGTATTGAAGAAGCGATCGAGCAAAACCAGGGTTCTAAAATTTTTGCTAGAGATCTGTCTGCCAGATAGCGCCAACTGTCGAAGCTTAAGACCGATTGTGGCAGCGTCGTTTCTGGGACTTCTGAGACTTTGAGTGAGATTGAGAGGTTCTACGGGCAGCTGTACACATATATCGTTTAAACCACATGCAAGTGTTAGTAACAATCCAAGAGCAAGTCTTATCCTACAATATTCTGATGATATTCCGGACGTTAGTTTGAGTGAGATTAGAATGGCTCTCCAGCACCTTCAAAACAGCAAGGCCCCACGCGAGTATAGAATTATAGTGAAGCTTCTGAAAGTGGGTGGAAGTCCGGTACTTAAAATCCTTCAGAAGCTCTTTACTTCCATCCTCCATTGTGGCACTATACAGGAGGCGTGGAGCAGAAGTGTGGTGATCTTGTTCTTCAAGAAAGGCAAAAACGTTCGCTTGAAGAACTACAGACAACGACGATTTCCCTCACTCAGCTTCGATTTGCAGACGATATATTCCTTATCGCCGAATCGCTGGAGGATCTAAGCACTATGCTCAATGACCTTAATAGTGTCTCCCAATGGATAGGTCTTAAGATGAACATGGACAAAACAAAAGTCACGTGTAACGTCCATGTCACACCTATTCTGGTAGTTGTTGGGGACACTAAGTTCGAAGTTGTTGACGAGTATGTTTACCTGGGACAAATAGTCCGACTAAGTAAGTCCAACTTTGACCGAGAGGTCAATCAACGAATTCAACTCGGCTGGGTATTGTTCGGGACATTACGGCAAATATTCTCGTCAAGTATACCTCAAAACTTAAAAACTAGACTGTACAACCAATGCGCGTGCCAGTGATGACCTATGGAACTGAAACGTGGTCCTTCACTGCTGGCCGTATGAGGAAGCTCAAGGTCTCTTAGCGAGCTATGGAGAGGGATTTTCTTGGGGTTTCTCTGCATGATAAACTTAGAAATGAGGATTATAACCAGAGTTACCGACATATCCTAAAGGATAAGTAAGCTGAAGTGGCAATTGGCCAGCCATATAGCTCGAAGAACCGACAACCGATGGGGAAAAAGGTTCTTGAGTGACAGTCTTGTGCCGGCGGTCTAGGCCACTAGATGAAGTGACGATCTGTAAGACATGCAGGAAGTCGATGGTTACAGGTGGATTAGGACCGTGCTTTGGGGCATTCCTTAAGGGAGGCCTATGTTCAGCTGTGGACTCGTGAAGGGTTGTAATGTTGAATGATGATGATGACCGAGACAAAGCCGGGGCGTATCCTTTAACGTTAAAGCCTATTAAAGTCCACTGCTGAACATAGGCCTTCCCCATAGACTCATTCATAAGGGGGATATTTGCCATTGTTGGCACGACTGGCAAGCAGGTTGGCGACCTCAGTTTTTTTTTCTCCTGATTTATTTCTCTCTGTCGCCTCATACCAAACTACCGTATTTACACGGTAATCAGAGGGTCGCTAGTTAAAAAATATTTTTTTAAATGACATCGGCATCTGTATTTGTAAAACAAGGCGCAAATTAAATGTGCTTTAAACGGACGTCGTTTGTTATGGAGTGACTCAGTCCATTTACAATATAGCCGTGCCTTAATCATTCTTCCAGTTCATCTCCTGTTAGATGAAGTCTAGCGCGCACCAATTCGTCTAAGTACGTGTCCTTTGTTTGCGATCTTATTAAAAACTCAGCAATGTTATTGTCATTAACAAATAAACTGTAATAATTATTTTCCTTTTCAGAACATGACAGTTCACTACTGGAAATGAGCCTCTCTTATTGTGGAGTTTGCCTTAAACATCACGCTTGGCAGAATAACAGTTTCTTCATGTAGAATAAAGGCGACAAACGAGCACTCATTGGATACAAATAGAATACATATTTTAATAACCATGATAAGTTATAATTCATTTACTTGTGGTAAGTATTATTATAAGTAAATATTTAATAAATTTAATTTGGTGGATGTCTGTGTGTGTGTGTGTGTGTGTGTGTGTGTGTGTGTGTGTGTGTGTGTGTGTGTGTGTGTGTGTGTGTGTGTGTGTGTGTGTGTGTGTGTGTGTGTGTGTGTGTGTGTGTGTGTGTGTGTGTGTGTGTGTGTGTGTGTGTGTGTGTGTGTGTGTGTGTGTGTGTGTGTGTGTGTGTGTGTGTGTGTGTGTGTGTGTGTGTGTGGGTGTGGGTGTGGGTGTGTGTGTGTGTGTGTGTGTGTGCGTGTGCGTGTGCGTGTGCGTGTGTGCGTGTGTGTTTGTGTGTGTGTGTGAATGCGAAAATTACAACATTTACACAAGTGTTGCAAAGAGATCTTCTGTATATTTATAGTCCCTTTTCAGTAATTGTACAAAAATATTATATTTCATTCCATTCCATTACATTTCAATCCATTCTATTCTATTATTTCTGTTTGTGGTCATGACGTAAGAATATTATTCATTCTATTTTTTATATAAGAAGAGGTAACCTGGCAACCTTGGCTAGGTAATCCAAGGTTGCCAGGCTGCCTCTTCTTCGGTAAGTGACTACCGCCGGCCATGAACAACTGCAACACCAGGGAAATTGTAGCTGCGTTGCTGGCTCTTTAAACATAGTATGTTTTTTTATTAAAACTCTCTTAGTTGTATCCGTTAGGAAAATCACTAGAGGTAGCAATTTCAAGAAGTTATGTGAGGAAGAAAACTTTAAATAGATAACAATCTTGTTATCTTTTTTGCCAGACGAAAAGTAACTTTTGTATACATATGTAAGAAAGAAAAGGAACTATAAATAATCACTACGTTAGAAGATCCTTATCATCATCATCATTAAGACCCTTCACAAGTCAACAGCTGAACATATGCCGACGTCTTACTGCGTTGAACCTACCAGGTTGTCACTTCGTCTAGTGGGGGCCAGCATTACACTTACTTAATTAATTTTTAATTTTTATTAATACATTGACATTATTAAATTTATTTAAAAACAAGCGCCCTCCTGCGGCTTCGCCTGGATAGGATCTATTAATTTGGGGTTGTTTTGAATAAAGATAACCTAAGAACATGTAATTTATAATTTTTTTTAAATAACCTTCAAGTTTCTAGTATAAAATATAGCCTAGATCTTTCCTGGCGTTGCTTATCTGTTTGTAAATTTTCATCACAATCGGTTAAGCCATTTCGAAGATTATCCCGAATAAACAAACAGACAAAAATTTTAAAAATGGTTTTTTAACTCTTTAAAGCATGCAAATAGGCCCGTGATCTGAATAAAAACAAGTTATTTCAGTATAGCAGACCGACACTTCAATTTTATTTATATGTAGAGATGTATGTGAACGTGCTCTATAACATCATTAGTTAATGAGGAAACAGTTCAGAATAATTACTAATACTGTAAACATAAAACTGTTAGCAACGAGTTTCAATTCTGATGAAACGGGCAATCGTTCTCGAAGACATGAATTGATTACACCGCATTGTACTCCGTTGGGTTTGTAATAAATACTGCACTGTTCCGGAACAAAGCTCCGGCCGTACGCCGGACGTCTGGTGGTTTGTGGCTCTTTATTAGAACCCGTTTGCAACATGCACTAAGATAGGTAAAGGTCCAATTCTTAAATATATCGTACAAATTTACAAAATATAGCCTTGATCACTCCTGGCACTGCTTTTATTCTGTTCGTAAAATTTCATTACAATTGGTTCAGCCATTTCAAAGATTAGCCGAAACAGATATACAAAAATTAAAAAAAAATATTATGCATGTCCTAATGAATTTTTTTTTTAATTTTGTAAATCCATACCTTGCCGCTCTGTTTTTGGTCAGTTTGTTTTAGTGCATTTTATAATAGCAATACTACAGTGTTTCTATTCAATAAGTACAAATTCGTCTTTTAATTGTCGCGATAAAAGTTATGCATGTGGTGTTTACCTGTAATTGACTGTGTACTTAGTTTTTTTGTTTACTATATCGCTTGATTTATATGGGAAGATGTTAGTGCACAAGTTGTTGGTAAACCAATTTTAATAAAATAAAATAAATAAAATGAATGTTAAATAATTTTCTATGCTCAATATAAGGCAGATGTTTCGATTAATTCCATACTTCCATCCATTAGAGCTTATAAAAGTATACTCTTGAAAAAAGACCTCCCTATATATTTCTTCAGAGGGGGATTCTACCACAGTAGCCACGTTTGGTCTGCGGATTGGCAATCAGAGTTTTTTTTATTTTCCCTCTGTCGCCTCTTACGACACCCTGAAATATGGTGTAGTAGTATAGTTAATCACATCCATACACATAAATAAAGTTGAAGTGTCTGTTGGTAATGTAAAAATAACAGCCTTTCACTAAATGCATATGCTAGTATATACGGTACTTATAACAAAAACATAAAGTCTGTTTGTTTGTTCCGGATAATCTCCGAAACGGCTGGACCGGTTTTAATGGGGCTTTCACTGCCAGACAGCTGATGTTATAAGGAGTAACTTAGGGTACTTTTATTTACGAAAAAGAATAAGGATTCCGCGCAAAAAAAAAACCTAAATGGCACGCGGGCGAAGTTGCGGGGAACAGCTAGTGTACCTATAAAAATTGATATGTTAAGAGAGTTGGGGATAAGAGAAGTAGTTACTTATCCGTATTATAAAAGTCAATTAAGTGCAACACCATACCGAAATAAGCAACTCAAATGTGTCGCTTTAACTACTTGATGTACATAAACTATAGAAACTGGTGACGGTAGACAGCATCTAATTTACGAGGCATCTTCCAGGCCATCGCAATATATTAGTCGGTAGTTTATGAACGTATGAAAACTAAAGGACAATGGCAGATCCTATGTCACTTGGAAAAAGTCATGCTTCCTGTGGTTTTTTGATGTTAGCTTAATACATAATACATAATTGAGAGTTTTTAGATTATTTTATCTCTATTATATATTTGCACACTATAAATGTATATTTCTGGCATGGCTCCAGGGCCTTTGTATCATAGTGAAATTCTCAGTAGGGCTAGAGCCCAGAGCCGTAACAGTAAAAAAAACAGTGACATTTTATTTTAGCTAGTGTTGGCATAACATTAAATTCAATTTTTACATAGTACTATGATTGAGATAATGTATTATTGTAGGAAATTCTTTGTAAGAGACTTATTCTCAGCCATATTACTTTTATTTTTATTATTACTGATAGTACAGTTATTACTAATAAAACTTAATATAAAAATGTTTTGTGTGTTGTGTTGGTAGTCTTACAAAGTGTATACAAAAATAGTATGAATATACTAAATGGCAACATTTGAATAGATTAAAATGATTGAAGTCATTTGATATTCCCAAAAATGTTTGCTTTTTTCTGTGGCGTTAATTAAAATACATTTTTATTTGAATAATCATAGAAAAATAATAAAACTCATCTTTATATATAAAAAGTACGTGTCACGTTGTTTGTCCGCGATGGACTCCTAAACTACTGTACTGATTTCAATGAAATTTTTAGTCAATGTGCAGTTTGGTCCAACTTAAAAGATAGGATAGCTTACATCTCAATTTAAAGTCGCAATACAATATTATTTTATTGAAAATTATTTGTCTATTATTTGACAGTCACAATTATCTGTTAGCTCCAAACGATTCTATCAGATGACGATATCTGTTGACTGGATTGAGTAAATATTTAATAGATGGCGCTATGTTAAAAATACAAACGTTTAATATAAGCTACAATTTAGTAGTATAACCACCATGTATTGCTGTAAGTATTCAACAGATAGAACCGATTTCAAAAAAAAATTGCTGACTGTGTAAAGTTTGGTCCAACTTGAGAGACAGGATAGTTTTTATCCCGATATGTGACCCTCAATTTTTTATTGCTAATTTCAGATTTTTTGGGAAAGCAAATCTTCTAAATGGTCGTTCGGAAAGGGCAGAACAACGTCTGCCTGGTCATCTAGTTTTATATATAACTTATTTCTAGACGCTATAATTTTTGTCAACTATTTTTCTGCCATTGCTCTTTATGTTATATATTAGGAAAGGACAATTGCAAACATTTTTAATGTCAAATAAATAAATTAAATTGTAATTTAATATTTTTATTAAATTTAGATAAATACATTTGAATTGAATTTTTTATCGCTAATAAATTTAACTCGCTTTTGATTTCCGACGCTTCGGGAAAGTTAAAATTGTAGCGGTAAAATGGATCATCGAATATGTATAGTTCGATAATTTTTATTTATTTATTTGATGTACAGAACAGTTGATATTCACTTTTATATAAATACAAATACCTAATATATACAAAATTTTGACCTAGAATACAAACCAAAGACGCATACGTACGGTTGCAACATGATTAGTTACACATTTTTATGACAGGTAAGTAGAAGTTTTTTTTTGAAATATAAGTAAAGAAAATAAAAAATTACGTGGAGTTGACTTGAAGTAGTGAAACAGTGTAGTGCGAAATTTATTTATATTATTATGGAAAATGTCAACGAGCCTACCTGATTCTGTCAAAACCATAACTTTATAAGAACGTCACATTCGTGTTAAAGGATTGTAAATTTATTGTATTTTTATAGATGTTTAATTTAAACGTATGAAGACAAAGCCTGGGATTCCTCTTGATTTTAAAATTAATTTGAAATAAAAGATTTGGCGAAAAATATGTTAGTGTATTAATTTATGTAAGCAAAGAATATCTTTGAGTGAGTGCTTTTAGCCGGGATGGAAGATGTGATTTAGATGTGGACAGGCGTGTCGCTGCCGGGAACAAAGTCAATGGTGCCCTGACTGCGTTAGTCAAAAGGCAAGGCGTAGTGAAGAGTGCACGCCTTGCAATACATAACGCAGTGTTGGTACCGACTTTGTTATATGGCAGCGAAACCTGGGTATGCCAGAAGAAGCATAAAAGCAAGTTGAATGCAGTGGAGATGCGATCTCTTCGTAAAATGTGCGGCGTCACCATGGCTGACCGAAAGCGAAACGAAGAGATTCGCAATATGGCAGGTTTGAAAGATGACCCTATCACAAAAATTGATAAGGGCGTGCTTCGATGGTTTGGGCACGTTGAGCGAATGAGTGAAGACCGAATGCTGAAGAAAATATATAGCGCGAAAGTTAATATTAAAAGGTGTCGAGGTAGACCGAGACCAACTTTCGAAGACCATGTGAGCAAATTGCTCGAAGAAAGGAGGGTCAAGAGTACTCGGATACCTAGACGTGCATGTATGAAGAAGATGATGAATCTGAAAGAAGCGAAAGAGGTATGTAAGGATCGTGACACTTGGCGATCTGTTCTCTCTGGCTACCCCGTCAGGGATTGTGCGTGACGATAAGTAAGTAAGTAAGAATATCTTGTATTGCACGTCTACTTCGCAGTGATCAAACTCTAATCCAGTTAGTCTGTACTGATAAGACGGTAGCTTGCAATCCAAACCCAGCCTATAACTAACTATTTTAAGAGCTTTCTTTTGGATCTGTTCCAATTCATTTTGTAAAATGGAGACCATACAATAAAACTAATACTCTAAAGTACTTCTTATCGAAGCATAGAGGAGATATATAAATGTGGATGGTTTCTTTGAAATGTGTGGTTGTTCTGGTAATAAAACCTAATGTTTTGTATGACTTAGAAACAATGTGACCACTGATTATAATAATATTTTAAAGTAAGTTTTTCATTAAAATAAACACCCAAGTCTTTTGCCACTGAATGGCGCTTAAGAATTTGGCCTTTAGTATATGATCTTAAAGATTTATTTTATTACGTTTATTGGTAAAATAAATAACGAAGCATTTATTTATATATAAGTACATATACTTTTAACGACACCAGTCAGCAATTATGTTAGCAGCATTTTGCAAATTTATTAAGTCATTAAGGTCATTAATTTTCTTGAATTCTTTAAGGTCATCTGCGTATAATAGACAAGAAAACATTCGTTTTGGGATCAGATCGTTTATAAAAATAAGAAAAAATAGAGGGCCCAGATGGTATCCTTGTGGGACACCTGATTTAATAGTGACAGCTGACAGCAATCGATTTAAGCCCCTTTACAGTAACTAATTGGCTACGGTTTTCTTAGTAAGATTGTAACCAGTGGAATAAATTAGCGTGAATACCGTACCACTTCAGTTTATGAGAAAACAATGCATGGTTCACCTTGTCAAATGCCTTGCGGAAATCGGTATCTGTTGTGTTAATTTGAACACTATATACATGATAATATATTTGATCATAAATTACGGATTCAAACACTTTCGCGACACAAAAAGAATACTAATAGGTCTATGGTTTTCGCATAACGAATAATTTCTTATTGAAAATAATTGACTAAGCTTGACTAAGTTCATTAGCACATACTTTAAGGATGTAGGTGATATTTGGTTTGGTCTTACCTCATTATTAAGATGAGGTTGCTTTAATTTAAGAGTTACATCATGTTTTTGTTGGTGAAAGCGGTGTATGTTTTTGCAGATTGATGGATATCTTGCTCATTATGGGCGAAATATGCGAAGTATTTTAAACGAAAACTATGCAAACAGATGGATTGGTCGGGAAATACCTGTGAGCTGGCCAGCGCATTCACTTGATCTAATATCTCTCAACCAAACTTTTAGGGGGTGCCATAAAACAAATAGTCTACGGAACCACGGTAAGCACCGAGCAAGCTCGAATTCTTCAATGTGCGAATGAGATAAAAAGTGACCCAGGGATTGGGGCGTAGAGCTATAAACCAAATTTCTTTTCGTGCAAAAATGTGTCTCCAGCAAAGAGGGGGCCATCTAGAACATTAAATGCATTAGTTATAAGAACTGCAACAGTTATGTACCTACTTGTGACTTGATTAAATATTGTAATCAAAATCTGACTTTTAATGGTGAAATGTTAACACCTCTAAGCCAGCGTGTTTTGAAGTTACAACGTAGATTTTATTTTATTATTTTGAAGGCAATATAATAGAGAATATTAACAAGTCATAAAGATAAATTATTGGTAAATCCAATTGTTATTGAAAACAAATTACGTATTACATAATTATGCGTAATTTCTTTAAAGTAGCTTAAATACATACAAGTTTTTACCAATAAACTTATTACTATTCCTCCAATTTGCCGATAATTTTATGGCGATCTTCAATTAAAAAACATTTGGAGAATTGAAAAGTGTACGTCTCATAATGCTCATAGGATCGTAAAAAATTAAAAAAAAATGTAAATTGTAGTTTTATTCGTCAAAGAGTTCCAGTAGCAAACACCAAAGTACAACTTCAAGTCACTACATCAAGTCCGGAGGTAAGGTCTATTCATAACTAACAAAACGAGCTCAAACTCAGCACACCTAGTTCTCCTCGTCGAGGAGTGTCAGTAGCAGTCACCGAAGTACACCTTCAGGTCACTCCGTCAAATGCGAAGGTAAGGTCTTATAATAACTAACAAAACGAGCTTAAATTCAGCACAACTATTTCTATTCATTTAGGAGTTCAAGTAGCAGTCACCGAAATACACCTTCAGGTCACTCCATCAAGTCCAGGGATAAGGTTTCATCATAAATAACAAAACGAGCTCGAACTTGGCACACCTATTACTAATATTAACCTGTGAGAAGTTCCTGTAGCAGATACGGAAGTACAACTTCAGATCTCTCCGTAAAGTACAAGAAGTATTTAAGTATGTTTAAATATAAATCTTACTTACTTTTAGTGAAACAAAATATTGTAATAAAAATCTGTGGTTTAAAAATAATAATAGTTTACCTTGTTAAGTATGTGTCAAATTTGGATTTTCAAATATTTTGTATTTGTACAGCAATCTTTTTAAGCACCAGTTGCTGCAAATCAGCGATCCAATATCCACTCATGACGGCGGCCGAGTACGGAGTGAGACAAAGTCTATTTAGTAAAATATATTATTACAAGGCTGCTCAAATCATCGAAAACTTCGTGATTTTTCAGCCGAAAAAAATTAATTATAGCTAAACAAAACAAGATTAAACTGTAAAAAAAATAAACAAACAATTTTCAGATCTTACAGTAAGTTTTCTTACAAATATTTAAACAGCAATTTAATTAGATTATTTCGGTGTTGAAAGTGACGTAGCTGTTTCAAGAAAATTTCCCTTTAAAAATAAGTAATTTGTGCGATGTCGAGTCTGTTAAAAGTTTTCACCATTATATTATTTTAGAAATCGTTTGAATCTTTAAAGACATTATACTTTGTCTTTTGCGGTGGTGCAATTAATAATAACTTGTTAATTAACTTACGATGAAGGCAATATTATGTAAATAAACGATTTCAAAAAAGAAGGACGTTCTATCTTTGACGCGTAGTTTTTTTATATAATATGTTCACTGATTTCTCGAAAACGGCTGAATAGATTTAAACGTCTGTTTTAATATTAAATGGGTAACATTTAAGGGTGGTTCTATATAAATTTGGAGAAAAAATAGCACCTCTAAAGGTGGAAAAATAGGAGATAAACTTTTTAATGTAACTAGTTAGACGGTTAGGAATGGATTAGTTCCGTCTCTTTTTACTAACTTAATTTCCTATTTTAAGCCAGCGCTGGACTATTATCCCACCTCATGGTGAGTAGTAACGCAGCTGAAGATGGTGAAGGGCACTGATTTAACAAAAATCTACTCAGTCTTGCCTTGAAGACACCCACGTTGTAATTGGACGGAAAGATAGATGCTGGCAACTTATTCCACTCCTTTGCTGACAATGACGAACAATATTGTATACTGTTTGGTTCGAATGCGTCGTAAGTCGTTAACGAAAGGATAGAGACTAGCCGAGCATCTGGTTGTCCGATGGAAGGGAGAAGGAGGAATTAAGTTTTGCATATTCTGCGCACACTTGCCAAAATGCATCTTGTAGGAAACCGAAAGGACGGGCTGAACTAACAGCAGTAGAGGGGCTGTGGTTGCCTTCCGTATGGAGATCCCGTGAAGCCCCTTCCATAACAAGAGAGGTCACCGTGAGTTTTTATTTGTTAGGAGCCGACATAACCCGCATCCTTCTTTAAGAAGAGTATGGTATCTTAAAATATTTTCCTGCGTAAAAGAGCTTATCTTGAAGTTAGTAAAAATTAAGAAGGCTTGAAATGGGTTCGTCTATGTGCGCCCTACTGCAAGTATCGTCTCGCCCGAGTAAGGTAAACAGTTTATGCTAAAATTGAAATTGAATATCGAAAGTGTACGCGGGACGCATGCGGGAAGATATTATATTCAATGTATGAAACTACGTAATATTATCTAAGAAGAATGTACTATATTTCTTTGTTAGTAAATAAGTTAATAGAAGAATCTTCTTTCGAACAATAATATATCACAATAACTATATATTTTACGTGGTAGAGCTATGCGGCAGCTATTTTATACTTGTAGCATGAAGGGTAGGCTTGGCCGGGGAAGCACCACGCTCTTACATAATACCAGCGTAAAATAGCAGCTTAATGGTGCTGTGTTTTGTATGGTGAGTGTAAAGAACTAGTGACTCTTTTCAGTGAAAACAAGGGATTCCATCTTAGTCCTCAGGGATGAAAATGCATCTGCATTTTGATTCTTAAGCGATGATAGATGTAGATAACTATGGGCCACCGCAGCAACACCATCAGGTGGACTGTATGCTGGTTTGTCACCCGCCCTAAAAAATTGTTTGTTTACAATTTTGCATCTACTGAACCAACTTACCTTAATAATGATATTTAAGGCAATGTTGCAGTATTTTTAATCTTTTTTCGAAGCTCTGTAAATGCCCGGTTAAAGAATATGATTGAAAATGGCGTCGCCTATATTCACTTCTCGCTCGCACACTGTCGCTATCTATACTCATACCCGCCGGCAAAGACTGCAAAAAAAAAATGTTGCGATATGCGTTTTTTGCAAATTCTATAATTTCAGTCCAACTTTTCATTGCAATAAATGATAACAAAATGCTATAAAATACAAAAGACAATAGTCTAGTTTCGCTAATTTGTGAGCTATGACGCGTTTTGAGAATTTTATCGTTTATTATTAATCTCGAAAAATTTAGACTTTTAAAATAAAAATGTTGATAAAATAAAATGGTCTTTAAAATAGAAACGATTATCTTAAGTCCAAATAACGCCACATGAATAGATATCGCCTGCGTGGGCCAGGCGAAGCAAGAGAGGATCGCTAATGATAATAATATTATTTTATAATTAATGTACCTAATTGCGTATACAAGTCCTTTCAAATATCTCTCCATTAATAGTAAATTTCCTATCAACTATATAATATTAGCTGATATATTATTATTATATAAAAACGTAAGGGTATTGTGAGCCTCTCAGTGAGCGAACTGTAGAAATGGCTTGTGTCGAGCTCGAGCACCTCCTCGTTGTAAGTGTTTACAGATCCCCATGTGCTACTTACGAATATTTTGAAAGGATTTTGGAAGAAGTTTTGCTCAAACTTAGTAAACTGAACAAGTCTGTTGTACTATGCGGAGGCTTTAACATTAATCTCATTGTCTTGTCTTATTACTAATTGTCTTATTAAGTTTAGATCGTTCTTTAAATCGTATAATCTTGTCAATTTATTCTTTAAACCGAAACGTATTGCTGAGCTCAGTGCGACCTGTATAGATAATAATATAACAGATGTTAAGGCCTAGCATAAATCAACCATTAAAATTTAACTTCAGATCTCTGTGGACAGTTGGTCTCTTTGTCTTACATACATGAAAACAAAAATGAGAAAGTTGTGTTTGTTCCAATAAATTAACATAGTTTGAAGAGGTTTAGAAATAACATAGTAAAAGGACTTCCATCATTTTCATTAAAAAATAGTGCTGATTATTTGCATGGTGCATTATTTAAAATGATAACTTGTGAATTTAACAGAACATTCACTTCTAAAACTTTCTCTATGAAGAGTCGCAAATTTAATGAATGGCTGACATTGGGAATTTATAAAAGAAGACGAAAGTTATACGAGCATTATAATGAAAAATCATATAATTATAGTGTTGTATTTAGAGAGTATTAGAAACATATTCTATTTTTAAAAGTATGCTCCACAGCCAAGGCTTTATATTTAAGCAACAAAATTTAAACTGCATCCGAAAAAATTAAAATGACATGAAGTATAATTAATAATAGAACGGGTAAGGTCAAACCACGAAACTAGGATTATCAATTGAATATTAACAATGGTTTTACTCAATCTGATCAAGAAGTTGCTGTGGCTTTTGAGAAACATTTTACTGAAGTTCTTTTTTTGACAACAAAATCATTAAATTCTTCTCCTACTGTCACCGAATCATTGCTTAAGCAATACGTAAAGCCTTGTTCAAATACTTTTAAATTCCATAGAGTATTGCCAAAAGATATCGTTAAATATTTTAAAACTATTAATGTTAAGAAAATGCCAGACTCATGTGAGATTTCCGTTAAAGTTATTGCATCTATCATAGATATTATAGCAACTTATCTAGCCACAATTTTAAATAAAACTGTCGAATCTGGTATGTTTTCTGATCTAGTGAAACTTTATAAAGTCATACTTTTATTTATATCTGGTAGTACATTAAACCCCGCCAATTTTAAACCAATTTCTCTAGTACTAAAAATAAGAAAAACTTTTATAAAAACTATTTTAGACAAGATGTTAAGTTTTTTTTATCATTACATCATCATTACAGCCCTTCACAAGTCCACTGCTGAACCTATGTTCCTCCCCTCCTAAGAATGCCACAAAGCACGGTCCTGAGCCACCTGCATCCATCGACTACCTGCATATCTTACCAGGTCGTCACTCCATCTAGTGGGGGGACGCCCTACACTTCGCCTGCCGGTACGAGGCTGCCTCTCTAGAACCTTTCTTCCCCATCGGTTGTCGGTTCTTCGAGCTATATGGCCGGCCCATTGCCACTTCAGCTTACTAATCCGTTGGGCTATGTCGGTCACTCTGGTTCTACTGCGGATATCCTCATTTCTGAGTTTATCACGCAGAGAAACTCCGAGCATAGCCCTCTCCATAGCTCGCTGAGCGACCTTGAGCTTCCTCATCCGGCCAGTAGTGAAGAACCACGTCTCAGTTCCGTATGTCATCACTAGCAACACGCACTGGGTGTACAGTCTCGTTTTCAAGTTTTGAGGTATACCTGACGAGAAGATGTGCCGTAATTTCCCGAACGCTGCCCAACCGAGTTGAATCCGTCGATTGACCTCTCGGTCGAAGTTGGACTTACCTAATCGGACTATTTGTCCCAGGTAAACATACTCGTCAACAACTTCGAGCTTAGTGTTCCCAACAACTACCGGCATAGGTGTGACATGGACATTAAACATGATCTTTGTTTTGTCCATGTTCATCTTAAGACCTATCCGTTGGGAAACACTATTGAGGTCATTGAGCATAGTGCTTTAAGTTATTTTAATATAAACAAATTGCTTCATAAAATCAATTTGGTTTTACAAGGGGTCGCTCGACTACCGACGCCAGAGTCGAACTTATAAAACATATTTTTGTGCATGAGAGAATTATGTGGAACCTTTGGGTGTATTTTGTGACCTTTCCAAGGCCTTCGATTGTGTTACCATGATACATTAATCAGGAAGCTACAGTACTATAGTGTCAATAACACAGCGCTTAAACTTATTATTTCATATTAAAGTTATAGAATGCAGAAAGCTATTATCAATGCTAAAAAGTTCTCCCGGGTCGTCCGTATAGATTGGTGTCCCTCAGGGCTCGTTTCTTGGCCCATTGCTATTTTAAGTGAATATTAATGACCAACTTTTCCTTGTAGGGGAAAATTATGATATTGTATTATTTGCTGATGATACTTCCTTGATTTTTAAACTTAAACGTCTCTAATTTGAATGTGACGAAGTGAATAATGATATATCAAAATATGAACTAATTTTGATTGTAAATTATAGACTAGTTAATATGATTATATTTTAGTTATATAGTTTACGTTAATAATCTGCATTTAAACGACAATAAAGCTAAATGTATTAAATTTACAACAACGAGTGTTAGATATATGTATATGTTTTTAAATAGAAGGGGGGGGGGGGGGGGACTGAGCCCTGTTGTATCCACTGTTTTTCTTGGCATCACTCTCGACGCAAAGCTTCAGTGAGTCCCCCATATATCCAAATTAGCAAGCAGACTAAGTTTAGCTGTAAAAAAGATTAGAACTCTCACTAGTGTCGAGATAGCTAGATTACTTTACTTCAGTTATTTCCATAGCATAATGTCTTAGGGGATTTTGCTATGGGGAAATGCGGCTGATTCAGAAACTTTTTTTGTTTTACAGAAGAGGGCCATTAGAGCTATTTACAACCTAAAACCGAGAGAGTCTCTTGGAGACAAATTGAAAGAAATAAGAATATTAATTTTGGCCTCTCAGTATATTTATGAAAATTTAATGTATGTTCACAAAAACAAAGATAGTTTGAGTAAAAAATTGATATATACCCTGTAAACACTAGGAACAAATACAAGCTAGTAATACCGATCTCTCGACTTCACAGAGTCAGTATTTCTTTTTCGGGGCAATGTATATATCTATTATTTAAGTTTCTACTCATATCTACTTACTCGTAATTAATTAGTTTGAAAATTTTAAAAGATAAAATCAATCAGATCCCGTTTATCTATACAGGTAAATCTCGCGACAAGCTTTTATATCATATAAATTGTGTAATGACGTTATAAGTTGATAGTAAAAGTTTTAAGAGCCCTCTTATATTTCGGGGTTTCAGAAATTTAGGTAGTTTACGCACCGAGCTGTACACTGTACACGTTATCGTTGGAGCCACACGTAAGTGTGAGTAACAATCCAAGAGCGAGTCTTATCCGACCCTATTCCGAAGATATCCCGGTCGTCAGTCTAAGCGAGATTGGAATTGCTCTCCAGCACCTTAAAAACGCTAAGTCCCCGAGCGAGGATGGAATTACAGCGGAGCTTTTAAAAGCGCGTGGAAAACCAGTACTTAAAGTCCTACAGAAGCTCTTTAATTCCGTCCTTCATGGTGGCACTACTCCGAACGCGTGGAGCAGAAGTGCGGTGGTCTTGTTCTTCAAGATAGGCGACAACGCTCTCTTGAAGAACTACAGACCGATTTTTCTTCTGAGCTGCGTCTACGTGCTGTTTTCGAGAGTCATTATGAATCGTCTCGCACGCAGACTTGACAACTTCCAGCATCTTAAACAAGCCGGTTTCCGAAAAAGCTTTAGTACCATAGACCACATACATACCCTGCGGCAGATTGTACAGAAGACAGAGGAGTATAATCTGTCACTTTGCCTTGCGTATGTGGACTATGAAAATGCCTTTGATTCCACCGAAATTTGGGCGGTGCTGCATTCCCTTCAGCGGAGCCAAGTTGACTGTCGGTATATCGAAGTTCTGAAGGGTTAGTACAGTAGAGCTACAATGGCTATCCGAGTACAGAATCCGAGTACGAAACCTATCCAACTGCAAAGAGGTGTACGACAGGATAACGTTATATCCCCGAAACTCTTCACCGCTGCATTGGAAGACGTTTTCAAGTTACTAGACTGGAAAGGATGCGGTATTAACATCAATTGTGAGTACATCACTCACCTTCGATTTACCGACAATACAGTCCTTATGGCAGAATCGCTGGAGGACCTAAGCACTATGCTCAATGACCTCAATAGTGTCTCCAAACGGACAGGTCTTAAGATGAACATGGACAAAACAAAGATCATGTTTAATGTCCATGTCACACCTATGCCGGTAGTTGTTGAGAGCACTACGGTCAAATCTGTTGTCGAGTTTGTTTACCTGGGACGAAAAGTCCGACTAGGTGAGTCCAACTTTCAGGCTCCTCAGGCAAGTCAACGGTCCGCAAAGCACTAGGTGTACTGGTGGACCGCCGAGATCGCGCAATTGCGCATAGCGTGCATTGCGGCTCGTCGCCGGTACACCCGATACCGGAGGCGGCGTCGACGGGATTCCGCTGAGGAGGACGCGCTGTATGAGGTGTACCGCGGGTCTAAGGAGACTGTGGCTGGCCATCGGTGACTCAAAGTCGCGTGCCAGAGAGGAGTTGCTGGGGTCCCTAGATCGGGATCCGTGGGGGTACCCCTACCGTTGGGTACGGGACAAGTTGAGTCCCTGGGCGTCTCCACTAACTCAAAGCATGCAACCCCAGTTGCTAGAGGAGGTGGTATCGGCTCTCTTCCCTGAACGAGTGGGACACGTTCCCCCGGCGATGGCTTCGCCCTCAGCCACAGACTCTCGAGAAGAGGAGAGCACCGATGTCCCCGAGGTAACGCAAGCAGAGACGAGAGCGGCCGTGTCGCGACTCCGGGCTAAGAACACGGCGCCCGAACCCGACGGAGTTTCTGGTCGAGCTCTCGTCCTGGCTCTGAAGGAGCTAGAGGCCTAGCTGAGGGGGATCTTCGCGGCATGTCTCGAACAGGGTCAGCTTCCCAGTATGTGGTAGGATGGGAGGCTGGTCCTGCTCAGGAAGGAGGGGCGCCCCGCGGACTCACCGTCCGCGTACCGGCCCATATTGCTGCTCGACGAGGCGGGCAAACTTTTTGAGCGTATCATCGCAGATCGCCTCGTCATTCACTTGTGCAGAGAGGGGCCGGACCTGGACGAGAAACAATTTGGTTTTCGTCGCGGGCGCTCCACTATAGACGCTATTACGCGCGTGAGGGCCCTGGCGGAGGAGACAGTATCCCGGGGTGGGGTGGTGCTGGCGGTGTCTTTAGACATCTCCAACGCCTTCAACACCCTACCCTGGAGTTGTAATCGGGAGGCGCTGAATTATAATCGCATGCCTCCCTACTTCCGCCGCACAATAGGGCCTTACCTTGAGGAGAGATGCGTTACGTATCGGGGACGTGACGGCGCTGGTCGGCGCGTCATTTCGTTTGGTGTTCCGTAGGGATCGGTCTTGGGACCGCTCCTATGGAACATCGGCTACAACTGGGTGCTGAGAGGTGAACTCCCGTCGGGCACCGACTTGACGTGGTATGCGGACGACACGCTTGTCACTGCCCGGGGGAGCTCGCACAGGGAAGCAGCGTTGGTTGCCACGGCTGCGGTGTCACAAGTGGTGAACCGCATCCGGCGCATGGGCCTGGAGGTGGCCCTAAACAAGTCGGAGGCCATGGTGTTCCATGGCCCTCGACGCGCGCCGCCTCCGGGATCACACATCGTGGTCAGCGGGGCCCGGATAGTAGTCGAGTCCACCATGAAGTATCTGGCATTGGTGCTCGACAGCCGATGGGAATTCGGACCCCACTTCCGGCGGCTGGCCGCCCAAGCTGATGGGTGCAGCGGGCGTGCTTTCAACGTTGCTTTCCAACTTGCGGGCCCAAGCGCCGCCTGTAGGTGGTTGTATGTGAGAATCGTGCAGTCCATGGCCCTGTATGAGGCCTCTGTGTTGGCGATGGACATGACGGCCAGCACTTTTGCCATTCTGCGCAAACCGCAGAGGGCGATGGCCGTCAAAGTCGTCCGCGGGTATCGCGCGATTTCCTACGAGGCGGCTTGCGTCCTGGCTAGATCCCCGCCCTGGGACCTAGAGGCGAAAGTACTCGCGTCATTATATCGATGGCGCGAAGAAAAGCGGGCACGGGGCTCGAGGCCGGTGCAGCGGCAGATCTCACTGCGCCGAGAGGAGCTCCGTCAGGTCTTGGTGGCGAAATGGCGGCAAAGTCTTCCGCGCCCTACCGCCGGCTTTGCTACCGTTGAGGCGATCCGGCCAGTACTCGACGACTGGCTCGGGAGAAGGCACGGCTCCCTGTCGTTCAGGGTGACGCAAGTGCTGTCGGGGCACGGCTGCTTCGGCAAGTACCTATGCCACATAGACAGGGAGCCGGACGCTCGGTGCCACCACTGCGTCAATTGCGGGGAGGACACGGCGCAACACACGTTCGCCGAGTGTGTAGCTTGGGAGGAGCAGCGCCGTGTCCTCACAAATAAAATAGGAGGCGATCTGTCGCTGCCGGCCTTAGTGCGAAAGATGGTCGGTAGAGCAGAGTCGTGGGACGCGGTGGTGTCCTTCTGCGAGGACGTGATGTCGTTGAAGGAAACTGCGGAACGGGAGAGGGAGATCACGACTCCCTTCCCCGACCGCAGAAAGCACACCGGGCGCAGGAGAAGGGCGGACAACGCCCTTTTCCGGCCCCCATTAATGGGTCCAGGGGCGAGGGACTTGGGGAAGCCCCCGCCACCCCTATTCGATGGACCCTAGGCGGAGGCGCGGGCGGGTGTCAGCGCGCGCCCCTGAGTCGATACACGGGGTAGTTGAACACCTCACTACCCCGTGCAGGAGACGAGGCCCTGACAGACCGGGCCAGCACTAGTGTGGGGCTGCGGAAGAATTTGGATTCCCGCGGCACCACGCGCACGTGCGAGGAGACACCGGAGTGGTTTTAGCCAGTAAGAGTCCGGCACGCCCCTCCGCCAGGCGGAGGTAGTCCATGAGGATTTCCGCCCGTAAAAAAAAAGGTGGGTCCAACTTCGCCCGAGAGTTATATATATGTGCTATTTGACGATGGTATTCTGTGAATTATGATATTATAATATGAATTATTTTTATTAATTTAATGTAAATTATATTATTATAATATGAAAAAAAATTATTCATTTCAGCTGGGCAGCGTTCGGGAAACTACGACACATCTTCTCGTCAGGTGTACTTAAAAACCTGAAAATGAGATTGTACAACTAGTGCGTGTTGCCAGTGATGACTCTGATCTGAGACGTGTTCCTTCAGTGTTGGCCATATGAGGACGCTCAAGGTCCATAAAATATTTGCTGCGACGGCATTGACTGAACTTTTCTCGAGTCGATAATTTCAGGCAGTACAAACTTTTCATAAAAAGCTTGTAATTTGGGTAATATATTGAAAACTTAAAATTGGTCGTCTTTGTAAATTTTTAGTAAGATTACTGTATAATCTAGGCCATTACATATTACGGCAAGTATTCGGACATTTTTATTTGCTAAATGCCTTGGATTTGATAAAACCAGTCATGATTTTGATTTAATGTTGCACTTGAATTACTGAATTTATAACCTTAACTGTTTTTCTGGTCGAAAGGCCGTGTCAAAATCTATTCCGAAAGCTGAAATAGGACATTTAACTTTAATAAGACCGTCACTGTATAAACCATTAAGTGGAGCCCTCAAATAACAATGATCTAGGTCAATGAATAGACCACATTTTTCTATAATAATATTTTCTTGTTTGCTTAATTGTGCCAATGCTTCAGACTCGCTGTCCCTACTATATTTGATGGAAGAGACGTGATCTAAATTATAACTATATAAAGTAGTTTTAAACCGATCGATCACAAATTGCGATCGTAGTTGACGATGCTCTAGTTCGCAGGCAATCGACGCACACTACGATAGTATCGAAACGACGCAGCGCGTGAAATCATTTGGCGCAGGTCCAACCTCGACCAGCGCTCGCGCGTTAGTGATCGCAGATGGCCGGCGCAGTTAAATATATGGCACTATTCTTTAATTAATTAAAATATAATAGTTACAATTTAAAAAGTAAAAATAATAGTATAGTTTAAACATATGTTGATGATTATTTTGGAATAAATTTTACGTCCAAATGATGTAGAACTTCGTATATATTGAGGCTTGTTTCGAAGCTTTTTCGGTCGTTTTTTGAATTATGTCGATTTTTCATCCTAGCATGAAAGGCATATAACGAAAATGTATTCTATAATTATTAAAGTGTAGGATATTTGGGAGTTAAAATATATTTTTTTGATGGTCGATATTCAATAGAATCTACAAATTAGAGTCTTCGAGAGTTTTGCCTAAACATGCATCGGGAGAATGATTATTACTGAATAAATAAATAAGTTATCTAAAATTCGCTTCGAGCTTATTTAAGAAGAGAAAACGAACCATTTTTACCAAGTTATTGTTATTTCAAGCAACGAACGATTAACATACAATTTTAACGAGGAAACCTTGTAATTTTGCGTTTTTTGTAATACGCCTTTTAAAGGAAAAGTTTATTTTATACTTTTTAGCGCATTTAAATAAAAGCTTGTTTTAAAAAAAATATTTTTAATTTGTTTTTTGCTTTTTAGTTATCGCTGGTCAGGTTTCTCAGTCTGATCATCTCATTCGACTTGATGCAAGTTCGTTTGCCGGTTAATTTCGAACAGTCTAGAACTTCAATAAGGAGACCTTCTAGTGATTTTACTCTACTTAAGGCCATGTATGCTTGACCAGCAGCAAAGAGATTCAAACCTTACGACATGGTCGACAGTACTACCATCGCAGGATTCTTCTTTGCTGGATTGTACAGTCTTGGGTTTAATGAGATGAATATCGTCTTTACCGAAGTCTATACGGATGGATGGTATGGCAGTATCACACATTTGTGCTCTGTGGAAGCAGGCCCAAATGATTTGTGTAATATGTAAAAATACACAAATACTAGATCATAGACCGAATTTTGGTCACGGTGGCCAGTCTCAACGGAAACTAGCCATTTGCGTAGAATAGGTTTGTAGTGCCCAATTTAATGTGTGGCGGCACTGTAGTCGCGCCACAAGCGAAACATATCGAAGCCTCAATCGCGCTAACAAAGTTCCGAAGTTAAAGCAGCATATATAGAATAGTTCCAAACTACCACTCAGAGCATTGGCCACTCCCCGGGCAGAACACCTTGCCCGGCGGGAGATCTCCCCTTTTCCTTCCACCCGCCACAGTGATGACCACCCAACCTGATATGAACACGCAACCAACAACCTTCGGAAACTACAACTTCAAACTTTCATCATCATCCTCAAGTACGCCATTCATTCGCTCCCGAGCAGATATTGTCTGCAGTCTTCACATTCTGCAAGCCATCTAGCTTTACAAAGGTTCATCACAGCACTGGAATAATAATGCTTCCTATTCCTTCAAGCTACTCTCTGCGCTACAGTGTTCGGCACGGCTCTGAGCCTTACTGCTCGCCTCTGCTTCACGGCACTCTCGCAGATTACTTGTCTTCTTCTCGACTCACCGCAGACTACAAGGAAATCCCTGGCACATGCTCCGGCTCATCGTTCTCACCGGCATCACTTGCAAGTGCGTAGTACGGCATGCATTATACACCGGCATATCGTTCACACCGGCGTCACTTGCCCTTACGCATACAGCACGCATTCCCCACCGGCATTAAGGACGCACCGGCAATCGGAATGCACTATCGACCTCCAGTCTGAGCAAGGGGGTGATGTGGCGGTGCTGTCGTCGCGCCACAAGGAAAACATATCGAAGCCTAAATCGCGCTAACAAAGTTCCGAAGTTAAAGCAGCATATATAGAATAGCTCCGAACTATCACTCGGAGCATAGGCCACTCCCCGGGCAGAACACCTTGCCCAGTGGGAGATCTCCCCTTTTCCTTCCACCTGCCACAAATGCGCAAGCACAGGTGTACTCTCTATTCTCTTACCCTCACAGTCATTTGGGACGGTCATCCAACACGACCTGAAAGAAAACAGGTGCTGATCCAACGACTTTACGTGCTTTCCGGGACATAGGATTAAACTCTGCCAACTTCCTAACTCCGGTTTGCTACTGAGAATTTCTTAACATTAAAACCCAATATCTTGGCCCATACATACATAAAACACTCAAAATACATGAATCTCTCTGTTATTCGCGTGCAAATGACGGAGGGGCAGTAATACGTTCACTCTGAGAGGCCACGGTGGAGCGGATAAATGCGACCTTAAGTTATATCCCAATGGGGTGACCATGAAGCTAATACAAAGGGGAGACGGCATAATCAACTGTGCACTGTGATTCTAAGTAGGTCCTGACGTCATCATAGTGGGCGTGACTTTAGTTAGTATACTGTCAGCATTCGTCCTGTGCACTTAGGTGTTGAAAAAATCGCAAATCGGTGTATTTTTGTAGTATTAAGAAGAAAAGGATGAAGTGTTGTTTTACTGTGTAAAAACTACTCAGATAGACGCTCTGATGTTATGGATGGCATCACATTTCATTTGTAAATAATTTTACACCTAATTTATTAAAATTGTTCTAGAAAAATCTCTGCGTCGGCTTTCAAATATAATTATATATATTTCACACTAGATGGCGACACTTTGTGTCCTGTGAACTAAAAATATAAAGGTACGTAGAGCTCAGTAATGATAAAATAATCATACGAAGGTGATGAAATTTGTTTTGCATTCAGTCATAAAGAAATTTTAATCGCCAAAAGATTATTTTTATAGTTTATAACATCTTGTGGACATACCGCCATCTGCCGACAAGATAGCTAAGCTACATAGCAACATCGATATGGAAAGATTCGAGTAGTTTTACTATTTATCAGTAGATGTAGATAATGTAAAGGGGGCGGGGCTTTGCATCCCTTCACCCCGCAAATTGTCACGCGTTGTTACATAGTAAAATTTAATTACAACGTCTCCTCTTTGTATTTGCTTCATGGGGGTGACAACAATCAATTTGTTGAAAAAATGTTTTGTCGCCATAACGCGTAAACGTTGTGTTTCACACCTCAGGCGCATTCGCGACAGCCCCAACAGTATCTTGCGCGCGTTGGCAGACCGTTGGGACTCGCCGATATTTGCTCGATGGATACGGCTGCACGCAGCCAAGTAGTCATCTTGCTGGCAGCGGCGGGTGCCATGTTTGTTTGTATGGTTGTTAGGACTGTTTGTGTGTGTTTTATGTTAAATTGTCCAATTACTAACTTTAGTTATAAGCTCAATTGTTACTAACCCATATGGATCATGATGTCCGAAATACACGTTTATTATTATTATTATTAATTAATTAACTTTCAACGCCGCCAAACCGCAAGCCTGTCTGTTGTACACAAAACTAAGTCCGTTTTATCTGATTCCTACATTCCCAGGTATTATACTGTAAAGGTTACCGATCATCTCGAGCTTTTCGGCATACAGTTGAATGCTAACCTTAACTTTGGCTGTAATATTGAGTCGCAAACACAAACTGCGGCCAAAAATCTGAATATTTTGAAGATGGTGAGCTTCTCATTAAATACAAAGCTTAAGTCCGAACATGCATGAAGAATCGTAGTCATCCCAAAGCTCAGCAAAATATCAATTTGCCGCACTCGACTCAGTACAACGCTGAGTCAAGAGGCTTATCGGCGACAAAAAGCTGGTGCTGACTATGCTTCATAGCTTAGCTCACCGCCGTGAAATTGCTTGTTTGTCAGTGTTCTGGAGATTGTACGTCGGAGCATTGTTGGATATTCCAAATATTTGCACTGCAAATATTGCACTGCACGGCAACGCATCTGCAATTCCCTCCCTGGTGTTGCGGTTGTTCATGGGCGGCAGAAGTCACTTACCATCAGGTGAGCCGCATGCTCGTTTGCCCCCTCTCCTATAAAAAAAGCGCTACAGGTCATCTTTCATAATGCGCACAGTCAAGGAGTGAAATGCCCTGCCGGTGTCTTTTCGAGTGCATATAACCTTAACCTCTTCAAGGTAGACCTCATCTTTGTCCTCAGGCCAGATCGAAATCAAAAGTGGGTCCATTTTTATATAAAAAATACATACATACATACAGACATAAACATTTACGCATTTCACCCGAAATACAAGAGTACTATATCTGTTATAATTTCAAAACAAACCCCTTTAAATTTACAAAGTCTTCTCTTTCTCTAAATCTTGGGACAAAAGAAGTAGACATATAACCAGTTTTATTAAGTAATATCTGAAACGTTTTATGTAGATGTGTAGACTGTTGCACTGCGAATTAGACCAAAACAAAAAACTATAACCTAACTTTTTTTAACCTAACGTGGACTTTAGCTTTAAATTTGAGAAAACACAGAAAACGAAAGATAAGGGAATAAATCCACTATTCCGTATCATCCTTTGGGTGTTGTATGCGGCGACAGAAGCAAATGAAGCAGGAGATGAGCAGCATGCTTCCAATAATATCTAATAAGACAAGTGGTAAAATTTAAATTTATATAAGACCGCATGACAAGCACCAGCTTTCAAATAAAATCATCAAAATCGGTTCACCTAGAAAGAAGTTATAAGGTGTCACACATAAAAAATACAGTCGAATTGAGTATCTCCTCCTTCTTGAAGCCGGTTAATAAAAGAAACTTCGATTGCAGAAACTAAGCTCATTTTTGCCGCAAAACTTCACTGTACGCGTGGAACCACGTACAGTGAAACGTAGTTTTGTAAGTGGTAGAGCCATGCTGCAGCTATATTAATAGTATAGTTGTAGCACGAACGGGTCGGCTCGACCGGGGAAGGACCACCTTCTCACAGAATACCAGCGTAAAATAGCAGCTTAATGCTGCTGTGTTTCGTATGGTGAGTGTAGAGAACCGGAGACCCTTTTTACTGGAAAAGAGTTATTCTATGTTAGTCCTCACGGCTTACAATTCATCTGCATTTTAATTCGCAAACGAAGATAGATGTAGATGTCTATGGGTCACAGCAAGCACTTACCATCGGGTGCTACTATGCACTGATACTATGCACTGATATTCTGTGAGAGCGTGGTCCTCTTCCGGTCGAGTCCACCCATTCGTTTACAATTTTTTTTTAATGTGTCACTATCATTGGGCATTGTGAGTCGTGCACTTTTAGATTTTCCAAACTTTTTTTAATTGAAGTTTGCATAAATCAGAAAATCAGAAAATTGGAAGTATAGTTATAAGGTTATTAGTGAAAACTTGTATGTATTTAAACTACTTAAAAAAATAAGTATATTCATGTTATACGTAATTGTTTTATTGTGCTTAAGGCATATACAATTGGACCAATAGTACATTTAATTTACTATTTCAAAACATTGAACAAGGAAAATTTCCGAAAGCGAAATTCGTAATTTCGTCTGTCCTTTGTTTAAGATCCGCAACATATTTCAAAGCCAACTCGGCAGATATTTGTTACGTGTAATCCACCCGCAGCGGTTTGTTGCAGTAGCTCCAGTACAGAAGCGTTGATACTAGCATTATGTTAGCAGCCACGTCGTTCCTGCCGTAGCTTGTTATTTGGATTCTGAGACAGATGCAGTTACAAGTAGTTAATGTTTATGTTTGAAGAAATTTGTATTTAACATTTTGGTTCAAATAATTATTAAAATGTTACCCCCTGACCAGGATTTTCGCCTGAACCATGGAAGCAGACTACATGCATGTTTATAGGAAAGAGGGCAAACGAGTACACAGCTCACCTGATGATAAGTGACTACCGCTGCCCATGATCAATTGCAACACCAGGGGAATTTCAGGTGTGTTGCCGGCATTTTAGTAAGGAGTAAGCTCTTTTCTTGAAGGTCCCAAAGTCGTATCGGTCCGAAAAAGTTGCCGTTGGTAAGCTATTCCACAGAGAGATTGTACGTGCAAGAATTTTTTTAATGAAACGCACAGTAATGGACCGCCAAGCATCCAGATGGTGTGGATGGTATTGGAATTTTGCCGCGATATGCATTCGTGAAATTTGGCGACTGCGATTAATCCAAACAATTACTCAGAGCACTCCCCGTGGTAGATGCGAAAGAAAATGCAAAGGGGAGCCTAAATATAATTACAAACATTCATTCATTAGGCCTTTTTTTACATGGGGAAATGCCTACGCATACCCGCCTCGCGGGGACAAGGTCGGGTTATGTCGGACTCGCAGCGACTAAAACCCCATGGTGTTCCACCTTCGTCGCATATTGGCAGGGCCACGGGGACACTTTCGCACACATCCGCGGCCCCATGGCAGCCTCTCCTCGGGAGAGAACTACTCCTCCCCCATCTCCTTCTCAGGTAAGGCGCACCAGAACTCATGGTGCGCCCTCCTCCTCGGCCTCCAATTTCGCATGCGCTACAAACGCCCCCGTGTCTGATGTGCGAAGGCCATGGGGCCAGAAAAAACTAGCACTCAGAAGCACCAGCCTTCTTGACTCCAGCGGCGGGTCTGGTCTATGGCTCCGCCGCCAACCAAGATTCGGCTGCGCAGGATAGGCAGATAGGCGCCTCGCAATACCCGACACTCCTCTCCCCCCGCAGCCCCACCACCACCGCATCAATTGACGGTGCGGCTCCGTCAGAGTCGCGGAAGATAGGGCGAGAGGCGCATCGCCATTCCAACACTCATCTTCTTCCGCGACTCCACCTCGGCTGCAGCTGTAGGGGGATAGGACACCCCTCTCGCAGCAGCCCACCGACACACATCCGAAGTGGGCTCGCCAAGCCCACTCGGAGTGGCCACCTCGGGCCGGCCCTACACCACGGGCCAGCCAAGGGGTTCCTATTTGTTCACCGCGGTTAAACCCGTTCGGGGAGGAATTCGTAGGCCCTACAAATACTTGTTCCGTGCAGGATCTGAACCCGCCACCCTCAACGCCGTAACTCATTGCTAAGCCAATATGGAAGAAGAACAGTTAATAATAATACGATTGCCCGCAATTCAAAATCAAGCGATAAATATATATATATGGAAGCCCTCTTTCTAGATTATTAAAGATGATGATCATGAAAATTACAGCCCTTCACAAGTCCACAACTGAACATAGACCTCATAGAAATACCAAGTCATCACTCTATCTAGTGGGTTCATTATAATAAATATGACAAAATCTATTTGCATAGATTATATTTCTGTCACAGATACCTGCGACATGTATACTGTCGCCCTCCAAGCGATTAGGAAAGTCTATTTCTCCTGAAGATTTCGCGTTTAGAGAAGAAAAACGTTGTCATAGGATTTAGTAGTGGCAGTAATAGTACTCGCGATTTTAAAAAGGGGTGGTTATGAACTGAATGGGTAATTGGTTTTGTTTTACTCTTGCGAAAATAATTTTCACATCTTTAATCCTTCATATCTTTTGGTGGATGTCGTAAGGATTATCTTAGTGAAATGCTTCGAAGAAGTTGTAATCATACCGAACACACCTACAGCTCTATTTGCTAACTTCGTTGACATACTACATTGCGTATTCTATATAGCTTCATATAATAGCTCGATCAGCTCATAAAACATACGAAGCAATGTAATACAAAGCGACTAGCATTTTGTTGTCAAAAAAGTCAGTGAATGGACTATTAATTCTATATATACGACATTAAATGCTGATATATACGACATATTGTATAAGCTATGGTATTTCTTTAAATCTGTATAGAATAAATCATAGTCTCTTTAAAGTACATTGCATTTTCCATATAGCTTTTTTTTATAAGAGCTACAACTGCTTATATAACATACGACGCAATGTACTACATAGCGCCTATCTCTGTTTTGCTGATCTATAGTATCCCGTTTGATTCTAACTAAGGGAAGCCACGATAAAGAATGGAATAGAATGATTTTTAATAAATACTTATTATTACATAATACTTATTGAAAGTCATTTTTTAATTACCACTGGTGCGACGAATAGGAATAACTATGCCTAGTGTGGGAACCCATTTTTATATGTCAAATGATCCTTTTTGATTGTACTCGTTTTAACGTCAATGACATCTTGAATTGCAGAAATTACAACATGGAAAATAAATTTTGAATTTATAAGCATTTTTAACGTCCTTTTTTCATTCTACAATTGAAGGTACATTAAGTGGACCAAATGTTAGCAGTTACGTCTTCTATCGATATACAACATGTATAAATAGTGGTAAAATTATAAATTTTGTGCAATCGACTTCAATATATATAAAATGAGATCATCATCAATGCAATCGAAGTCATTTAAATACGGATTATTAAGATAACTCAAAAACTACTTGTCTTATCTTGATCAAATTTATATAGGATTACATGAGAAGCAAATTCCAAATAAAAAGAATCATCAAAATCGGTTCGCCTATAAAAAGTTCTAAAATAACATATAACATAAATAAAAAATAGTCTAACTGAGAACCTCTTCCTTTATTTGAAGTCGGTTGAAAATGAATAAAATTAGACTTAATAAAATTATTTTTTAAATAATGATAGGACGGCTCCCCACCAGATGGAGTGCCAACCTGGTATGAGATGAGTCGATGGCGCGTTTTGCGACAATCCTTGGGAGAGGTCTTTGCTTAGCAATGGATTTGCTATGGGTTGTCATGATGATGATGACTAATAATGTTTCCGATATGACCAATTTTAATGTTTTAGGAACTATTTTTTGCATACACAATTTATTTAACAAACAAATTGTCTAAACAAAGAGATAAATTTGATTTTGAATAGATGTATTACGGAAAACAATTCTTCGCAATCGAAGCATTTCGTTTAATAAATTATAACACTTTTGACATAAGTATTGAATATAGTTTGTGGTCTCAAACCTGTATAATCGTTTGATAGACATTTCACGCTACACTTTTGCATCAAAATTTTATAAACTAGGCAAGGTTATTTCTGACCTAACTAACTGGCGCATTTTCACGATTGGATGTTTAACTAAATTGTATAAAATCGTCGTAAAATTGCGTTATTAATCATGATTTTAATATTTTCATTTTGTTTTTAAAGTAAATTAGAGTAAAGTCGAACAGTGTTATAATATTGGAAACTCTAATGTATTCACTTAAAAACGATTTCAACCACATTTGGTTGCTGCTTGGATTTTTTGTTAAACTATATTATTTGTGTACCTAGTACTTACTGAAATCTCTCTTATAATAACGAGTATTTTAAATTTGTATTGAATAAAATATTAGCTTTTACTTCTATTATTTATTTATTTATTTAAAAAAAAAGTCGCGCTGGGTTTCTGGTTCTTCCTAAGACACAGGATTTGTTACGAACCAGTGGTAAAAAAGTGCTAAAATAAAAAACGACTTTCAATAAGAATTACTTGTAATCAATATTGAATAAAAAGTTATTCCATTCTATTTTATTAAAAATTAGCATCCAGAAATTAATTCCATCCAGAAATTACAACTTTCTTGACAACAACTTCGTTAGTATCTTGTTTATAGTCCACATTACAATATTACAGAGTGTGCGAATTTTGTGAGTTTGTGTATGTTATGAGGAGAGTAATCACCGGAACCACTCCACCTATTTGAAAAATTCTTTCACAATTAGTTTGAAAGGCACATTATTCTAGATAAATAGGCTGTTTATTATGTATATACAGATATTATATCTAAGATTTATGATTATATTCGTCAACTAAGTCAGAAAAATTCGTGCCTTTTGAGAGCTTTAGCATTGAGCGTAGCGTGCGCTGAGCCATTAGTAAAAGTTAAAAAAGTTGAAATATTCCTCTTCAAAAGTTCTTAAAAGCCAGCGTCGACATATTTTTATCTTCTAAGGACAATTCAAATAGCATCATATATAAATATTCAAATAAAACAAATAGTCCGACTAGGTAAGTCCAACTTCGACCGAGAGGTCAATCGACGGATTCAACTCGGTTGGGCAGCATTCGGGAAACTACGGCACATCTCTTGTCAGGTATACCTCAAAACTTAAAAACGAGACTGTACAACCAGTGCGTGTTGCCAGTATGACTTATGGAACTGAGACCGTGGCCCTTCACTGCTGGCTGGATAAGGAAGCTCAAGGTCACTCAGCGAGCTATGGAGAGGGCTACGCTCGGAGTTTCTTTGCGTGATAAACTTAGAAATGACTATATCCGCAGTGGAACCAGAGTGACTGACATATCCCAATGGATTAGTAAGCTGAAGTGGGCAATGGTCTGGCCATATAGACCGAAAAACTTACAACTGATGGGGAAAAAAGGTTCTAGAGTGGTGGACTCGTACCGGCGGACGAAGTGTAGGGTGTCCCCCCACTAGATGGGCGTGACGACCTGGTAAGACATGCAGGAAGTCGATGGATGCAGGTGACTCGGGACCGTGCTTTGTGGCACTCCTTGGGGGAGGCCTATGTTCAGCAGTGGACTTGTGAAGGGCTGTAATGATGATGATGATAATGATGATGAAGGATAATTCAAGGCAGCCATTTTTATATGTAAACTCTCGCGTGACATAATAAGCATGGTGGTGGTTGGCGCGTTGGTGGGCAATATGTCGGCGCGGGAGAGACATGTTATATATAATGTTTCAACCCGGCAAAGCAGTTTATTGAAGAAGTTCAGTGCGTGCACTGTTGTGTTCCAGTCGAAAAAGTACAGAGAGCCGCTATAATCACAGGCTGCGCTATAATCAGCGGCACTTATTACTCAGCAGCGACAACGCATCTATAACCTTCTTCGTTTAAAGTTTGTTGCAGGTTAAATTAAATAAATAACTTACTGTTCATAATAAAAATTTACAAAGATGTAGTAAATATTTATAAAATCAAAATAATTCATAGAATTGACAAAAATAATTAATAATTAAAAAAAAGACAAGGTAGGTATTTTACGACCTTGAAAGAAGAAAAGAAAGAATAATAAAAGCTGTTTTAAAGAAGGAATAAGCTCTTTTAAATTCTCATAGTACTTTCACACGTACTAACAAACTCGATATATATCTCTTGGGACAATTTTCACAGAAGTTACTGTTAAACCGTTTACAAGATGTATAAACGCTCGGACCCGACTTACGAAGTTATAATCGTTTGAAGTTGCAACACCATATACACGTTAAACTAAACCCAATGCGATTATTACTAAGGATAGTTTCCATTTAGTTTTAGAAGACAGACTGTTTACATTAGTTTTACTAAAGTTTATATAACAACACGTAGGAGTTGTATTATTTTCAGATCACTGCTGGATATAATTTTTACGCCGTAGAACTCCAACGTAATAGTGCTACAGCACGAATGGGTCAGTATAGCAGCTTAATGCTTTTTCCTGCTTTGTTTCGTATGGTGACTGGCTAGAATCTCAGGTCCTTTACTGGTTAACTGGTTACTATAAGTATTCCTTTCCACTACAGTCAACAGTGCATGCATTTTTCTGGTTTGAAAGGTTAAGAGATCTTATGGGACGTGTTGCATTACATCTTACTCCTAAGGAGTGAAAACGCATTATTACATTATAACTCTTAATCGAGAATAATTTAGGTATGTGACTCCACGTTATTCACTGACCATCATGTGATTTTAACGGTGGTATAGAGCCACGCGGCAGCTTTTGCTGTTGCACGTATGGGCCGGTTCGAGCCGGTTTGGTACCACGACCTCACAGAATACCGGCGTAAAGTGGAAGCTCTGCTTCTGCGTTTCGTCTGGTGAGTGCAGGTGTTTGGAGGCCCAATCTAACCCCCCCCCCCATCAACATGGTAGCGGAACTAAATTAAAAACTACCCCAGGAGGGTACCAACACTCATGAAGAATCCCTCGCTGAGCATCCACGACCATGCTACTCCACTCCTGAGTGTGGCTGCTCAGGCTGCCCCGCGTATTCTTGGGGAAAAGTACGGCTCAAAACAATAACTGCTCTGGACAAACTGAGCAACAAGACCAAGGTGACCCCTGCCAGGCTATCTGTGAATTTCTGCAACATCAGTTGACTTCCCTCGAACCTAAACGCCGTCCACTACCATCTCGGGATGGCAAAGCCAGCCTTGGTCTTTCTGACCGAGACGCAGGTGTTCTCTCCAGCTGATACTTCGTATCTCTCCTACCCAGGGTACAAACTGGAACACTCCTCTGTGCCTCGGGCTGAAGTTTGCGTATACGTCAGAGAGGACATCTGTTTTCGACGCCACGGCAGTTTTGAAGGTTACTTGTGCATCTTACGCGTAGATAACGATGACCGGATGGTCATCGGCAAGTCTACGGGTGCCTCTACAGGTCCCATAGCGGTAATGCCGAAACAGACCGACTCATTAACCACATCCAAATGGCTACAAACTCCTTGTTAAAACAAGTCCCATTCACAGAGATCGTGATCCTTGGCAATTCCAATGCCCACAACGCCGAATGCCTCGGTTCACATTTAACCGATCATGCGGGGAGATCAGTTTATGACTTTGCCTTAGCATATGGTCTGACACACTGGTTACTTCGCCTACACGGATTCCAGATGTGGAGGATCATACACCTTCCCTGTTGGACCTTTTGCTTAGCTCTCATCCGGACGGATATAAGGTTTCCGTCGATGCCCCTCTCGGCTCCTCGGCCCATTGTCTGATCCGGAGTGTGGCGCCCCTCACGCTCTCCTCGCGGTTGCGTTCTGCAGATTGCTGCCGTGTTTGGCATTACAGGTCAGCGGATTGGGACGGAATGCGGTCTTTCTTTGCATCCTATACATGGCTGCGGGTTTGTTTCTCGCTGGATGATCCCAGCACTCTTGCTGACTCTATCACCGATGTGGTGCTACTGGAAATGGAACTATTTATTCCATTCTCTGTGGTACCTATCGGAGATGAAGTCAGAGAGGCAGATCTCGGGCTTGGTTTTGCCACTCCTGTAAGACTGCAATACGCAGTAAGCAGGAGTGTTATCAGGTCTGGGCTGGGGCTTCGGCGGCGCGAGATGTTAATACAAGCGTGCTTAAAAAGAAGTATAACTTCGCCTCCAGGTCCTTCAAAGGAGTTATTGCCAAGGCAAAGTCAGAGCACATAGGCAGAACTGGCGAGATATTAGTTCACCTTCTTTCGGGAACCCGTGCGTTCTGGTCTCTCGCGAAGGCTGTCCAAAGGAATTTCTGTAAGCCATCATTACTATCTCTGCAAAGGGAGGACGACTCACTGGCCCATGCCACCAAAGAGAAAGCTGACCTTTTGGGCTCCCTTTTTGCGTCCAACTCGACTCTTTATGGGGAACAGACCGCCAACCATCCCGCGGTGTGAGTGCTCCATGCCGGATGTGCTGAGGACGTGTGCCCAAGAGTTGGCACCGGTTCTATCACGTCTTTTTCAGTTCTCTCCCTAGGCGTAGTCCCAAAATCATGGTGACAGCTTTTGTCTACCCGATCCTTAAAAAAGGCGAGCGCTCAGACCCGTCCAACAACAGGCCTATCGCCATCACCTCCTTGTTCTCCAAAATAATAGAATCCATTGTAAACTGACAGCTCAGCGGTACCTTGAGGATCATCAGCTGATTAGAGATCGTCAACACGGTTTTTGTCAGGTTCGATCAGCTGATGATCTTCTGGTCTACGTGACTCATAAATAGGGGGAGGCAGTTGAGTACAAGGGGAGAGAGTTGGCCGTTAATATGGACATTGCAAAGGCCTTCGTTCGGGTTTGGCAAAAAGCGCTTCTTTCGAAGCTCCCTTCCTATGAGCTTCCCGAGAAATTCTGCAATTAGATCACCAGCTTTCTTGCAGATCGGAGCATCAAGGTCGTTGTAGACGGTGCATGCTTCGACTACAAGCATATTAACGCTGGTGTTCCACAAGGCTGCGTGCTATTACCAATGCTGTTTCTTCTGCGTATCAATGACATGTTGCAAACCGACATTGCTATGCGAATGATAGTACTGGTGATGCTCTATACACCGGCTGTGCCAATATTTCTGGAAACAGTCAGCTTAGAATTCATCGGGAATGCTAAGCCAGATGAGATCATGCAAGAGCTGGAACTGCAATTTGGCCGTCCGGAAGCAGAGACCAGGAAGTTACGAGGATTAGCACGCTGTACAGAAGCACCTAGAGACATCTGCACATTCGCAAGCAAAATGAGAGGAAGTGTCGTCACACTTCGAGCACTCAACAGACGACATTACCTCATCAACGCAGAGCTACTACGACATCTCACCGACAAGCGGCCAAACTCTATACTCGCCCAGTGGTATAGAATCTACACCTAAAAATACAACTCTAGCACAGACCTTGGTTACTTCAGCGATTTTATCACTGAACAAGCTGGCTTTTGCAGTGCATTTGCACCTTCAGAAATTATCAATGGAGCTCAGAGCAACCGTCCAGTATAAAGAACACACGCAGCTACTATCAAACTGTCTCCGAAATGCAGAGTGTGCGAATAGGAACGTAAATATGGATCCTACTGTAACAAATTTAAAGAAGCGAATGTCGACAAAAAATTGAAACTCGCAAAGAAAAAAAAATAATTTATGTTTCAACTGTCTACGCTACAGAAATCATACACACATATGCAAAACCATCAGATTTGGAGTAAAAGGATGCACCGCGAGACATAATCGACTTCTCCACTATAATAAAAAGGAGAAGACACAGGTCATACAAAAAAAAACCTCAAGAACACGTGGCTAACTAATTCGCTGTGTCAAAGCATCAAGCCTATCTAAAAATAATTCCAGTACGAGTAATTAGACCGGCGGGAGCTGTAAACACACGCCCTGCTCGATGGTGGATCAGCAATCTCATTAAAGGAATAACAGATCGCCGAAAAGATTGGAGCTACATTGCGGTTGAACCCATTTAAGATCACCGCTATCGGGATAACTACCCTCAATTCATCGGAATCCCGAAGAATCAAAGTTATTCTTAAGAGTCTCCACAGCAGAAAGGTGCCATTCAGAGCACGCACGGTTACAAGCCTAAACTTGGGGCCACAGACTGTGTGTGCAGCAGACAAAGCAATGTGCAATCATTTGAAAGACCTAAAGGTGCAGCTAACATATCTCCGATCGACTCCGGCAACCGAAGGATTCTGATAGGACAGGACAATTAGCGACTTCTGATAGCAACTCAAGTTGGCAGAGAACTGCCGCACCAACCAATCGCCTCGATCACAGAACTAGGACGGGTGCTACACGGGGCACACACTAAAGCCCTGCATCAGTGCGTCAACTCCGCGAAAATTTTGCGCCAGAATATCTTATCATCAATCCGAGAAGAACAGACTCCGGATCCAGAGAAGGAAACTGAAGATATACTAAATAGCAGCATCGTCAGTTAGAAGACGAGCACATAAAATCAGCGCTTCTCTGGAAGAAAAAGGATATTGAGATGCATGGTAATTATGAAACAGCAATAGAGAGGCTCGTTTCCATCTAAAAGAACTTAGATCGAGACGAAGATCTAAAACAGAAATATGGCGAACAAATGAATTCCCCAGTACAAAAAGGATACGCAGAGATAGCGCCGAAAACTAGCACACCAGGAAGGACATGGTACCTTCCCCCATTCGACATCCACAACACGATGAAGCCAGAGAAGTTTCGAATAGTGCACGATGCCGCAGCCAAAACAAAGGGGGTGTCATTGAACGACTTTCTGCTCACAGGTCCAGATCTATTGCAATCTACGTACGTCTAGAATTTAAATATTCTGCCATTTTTCCCCATTTTCAAAACGTGTAAGACGCGGATATACCTAAATCGTTAAGGTAAGAAAATAAGATCCAATCCTTAAATCTTTGCATTAATAACGAGGCTCTGCATTCGTCTGATAAGTCATCTTAAATTCTACTAGAGTTTCAAAATACCTCCAACGAAATTTAGTAGAAATTTACGAGCGGTATAAATTCAACCGGTAAAACATTATTATAAATATCGCAATTTGTGTAAAGTTTTAGGGTTGCTGATCTACTGGTTCTACTTCTGGAATTAATATATATATATATATATATATATATATATATATATATATATATATATATATATATATATATATATAGAAATTTAACTTGTTTTATTAATAAATAGTAGAATTTTATGTTTTGTATTGTAAAAAACTATGTATTTTTCATTTATTAAAATATACAAACAAATGTACAAAGGTATTTATAAAAGTGTTATCAAAAAAGAGTATAGTATATGTTTAAACATCACTTTATACGAAATATTAGTATAAACAATAAGTTGAAAAAGTTGATGAGTTGTGGAGAAAATAGCTACTATCACAAAAAGACTATGTATAAATAAATAAAAACTAATACATATTCTGTAAAACATAATAATTTTATTGTACACATATATGACAAAGTAGGTACCTTTTGTATTATAGAAGTTTCATTCCTCTTCTTTTCTAATAAATACTATAAAAAGTACTTCAATGTGGGCTTCTCCGACATTCTCTTCCACCAGTGCGGCACCACTTTGATGAAATATTTGACAGATTTCAGAGCGGGAAAGTTAATTTTTTAGAAAACTTTAGAGATCAATGATTCTTTCTGAAATATTAGTTATATAATGATTTCTTATATTTACGCGAACACTACAAAAAATAAATATTAGTTATATTTTATATTCATTAGATTAGAAATAGACAAACCGAAATATGGATATTCCTTAAAGTAGCAGACTTGTAAATCCAAATTTGCATGCCTTAAACACTTATGTTACATATATTTTTTAAGGAGTTTAAATACGCACAATCTTGTACTAATAAGGTTATATTACTATACTTCCAATTTTCCCATAATTTTTTGTCAACATCAATAAAAAAATAGTTTTTAAAATCCAAAAGTCTACGACTAATAATGCTCATATGATCGTAAATAAATATTTAAAAATATTGTATATTGTAGTTATATTCGTCAAAGAGTTCCAGTAGCAGTTACCGAAGTATACCTTCATGTCACTTCATCAAGTCCGTAGGTAAGGTCTTATCACAACTAACAAACTGAGCCCCAAACTCGACCCACCCAGTTTTACTGGTCGAGGAGTTCTAGCAGCATTCATCGAAGTACACCTCCAAGTCACTCTATCAAGTCCGGAAGTATGGTCTCATCATTAATAACAAAACGAGTCTAAATTTGGCACACCTAGTTCTACATGTCAAGGAGTTACAGTAGCATTCACCGAAGTATACCTTCGGCCACTTCTCTAGTCCGGAGAAAAAGTATCAAGATAACCATCAAAACTAGCCAAAACTCAGCACACATACTTCTTCTCATCGTGGAGTTCTAGTAGCAGACACCGAAGTGCTCCTTTAGGCAATTCCATCAAGTCCTGAAGTAAGGTCTCATCATAACTACAAAACCAGCCCAAACTGGGCACGTCTAGTTCTCCTCGTCGAGGAGTTCCATCGAAGTACACCTTCGGTCTCGGTCCGGAGAAAAGGGTTCAAGATAACTATCAAAACGAGCCCAAACTCAGAACACATATTTCTCCTACTCATCGAGGGTCTCCTATTCCTACTCGTCGAGGAGTTCCAGTAGTTACTCCATAAAGTCCCAGACGTATTTAAGTATATTTATATATAAATTCTACTTACTTTTAGCGAATCAATATATTGTAATAAAAATCTGTGATTATAAATATAATAATATCATACCTTGTCAAGTATCTAACAATTTGGCTTTTCGAATATTTTGTATTTCTACAGCGATCTTTTTCGCTGCAAACAGCGATACACTATCCACTTACAACGGCGGCCAAGGCCGGAATAACGAATGACGGAGTGAGCCAAAGTGTATTTAGTAAATTAAAATATTACAAGGCTGCCGAAAACACCGAAAATTTCAGGATTTCTTAGCCGAAAAATTTCAATATACTCGTAACTAAATGAAAGAAAATTAAACTGCCATTTACATTAATAGGCGTCCCACATGACAGATGAAGAGATTAACAAAATAGACTGAGTTGAAAAGTTTATATTTTCAAAAGTTATCGTGTTTACCTCTCCATACGGACTTGATAAACTTACACCATAAGCCAAAAAGACCACTTTTTTATATAAAATAGCAATTATTCGATTAGAAAAAAAATTGAGAAGTGCAACAATCATTTATCTTTCTTACAATGTGCTTTCTATATCATTTGTGTACAATATGATTGTTAAATACCATTTCATGCGACAAAACGTTGGAGTCTTAATTTTTAGGTGCTCGTAGAACATTCTTACGTTTGATCAAGGCATACAAAAATTAAAGAAGTTTCAAAAATGTAAGAATACAGCACGGAGGCATTGCTTTGTATCATACACCTACACTAGAAACCGAAAACTTATTTACTAGGTTGATCAATAAGTTTTCAGAATAGGACACTTTAATGAGTAATAGAAATGCAATTTTTTGGATCTATATCGTTAGTAGCCAAGGCCAGAAGAGACTATATTAAAAACTATACCTCCTCGAATGTTAACAGACACCCGAAAGAAAGCAAGAGTTTAAAACATTTCAAGGCTAAATTTAGCAATAATTGTAGAAGATGAAGATTATTTTTGTGCTCGTTTCCTAAATGTAGATTAAACACGGGTACACCATTTTGACCTGAAGATGAAAAACCAATGCAAGGTGTGGAAAAGACCATCATCCTCGCCAGGCAAGACATTCAAGCTATCTGCGTTCGCTGAAAAAATAATGGTCTTTGTTTTCTGGGATGCATAAGGTATAATAATGATCGACTAATTTCAATATATTTTTATTTTCAAGTAAATGAGAGAATAATTGGAGATTATTACGCATAATTATTCAAAAAATTACGTGAAGAGCAAAAAATAAACGTTGAGGAAAATTGCGTGCTGGAGTGCTTTTTCATCATGATAATGCCAGTTTGAATGGCAGCGCCTGCAACATAAAATGCTTATATGCCATCTTATGGTGCAGGCGCTGCCATTCAAACTGCTGTAATTCAGTCAAAACAGCACCCACCATATTCTCCGAACCTAGCTTCTAGTAACCTCACCTTTTTAATTGCCTAAAAAGCAGTTGCGTGGTATGATATCTGACGCAACGATGATTTTATACCACGCAAGAGGCAGAAGAAGCCTTTTTCGAGTGCCAGAATGAAGCCTTTTTTCCAAGGGAATTAACTAATTTGCAAAATTGTATTCAATCTTAAAAAGCAATAAAGTTGAAAAATAAATAGCTATATAGAAAATTCTTTATTGAACTCAAACAAACAAACATTTGGTACAAAGGCGAACTTAATGCCAAAAAGGCATTCTCTGCCAGCTAACCTTTGGTAGTGTGGTGAGAGCTATGGGTAGAGCCGAAACAGAGGAAAAAACTAACTTATTTTCACATATTATTCAATAATATAATATAAATATGTTACTTTATACATATGTTTACTTTATATACATACATATGTACATAAATATAAATGCATATATACATATAAATGAAAATACATACTATACCAATAAAATACATACAATCTAGTATAGGAAATTATAGTATTATATAAACTAATAAAATTAATCAAGTAATTTTAAATAATGTGCCTCAACCTTACGTTCAAATGTATTTATTGAGGGAGCATTTTTTATATCTCGTGGTAGGTTTTCCATTGATGATTTTTTCATTGATGATACCGGAAAGGAATCTGAGTAGTAGGTAGATTTATGCCGTTGCATAAATCTACCTACTATATATATATATATATATATATATATATATATATATATATATATATATATATATATATATATAGGATAATTAGAGTTTTCTTGAGAAATCAATTCGGTTTTACAAGGGGTCGCTCAACAACTGACGCTGGAGTTGAGCTTATTAAACATATTTTTTGTGCATGGGAGAATTCAGAGGATGCTTTGGGTATATTTTGTGACCTTTCCAAGGCCTTCGACTGCGTTCACCATGAGACATTAATCAGGAAGCTAGAGTACTATGGTGTCAAGAACACAGCGCTTAAACTTATAATTTCATATTTAAGTAATAGAATGCAGAAAGTTATTATCAATGGTAAAAGTTCTTCCGGCTCACTTGTACTAATGGGTGTCCTTCAGGGCTCAATTCTCGGCCCATTCCTGTTTCTAGTGTATATTAATGACTTGCCTTCTATTGTAGAGGATAATCATGATATAGTATTATTTGCTGATGAAACTTCTTTGATTTTTAAACTTAAACGTCAATCATTTAAATGTGACGAAGTGAATAATGCTATATCAAAATTAGTGCATTGGTTTAACGTTAATGATTTACATTTAAACGGAAATAAAACTAAATGTATTAAATTTACAACAACGAATCTGAGAAATCTGAGTACCAATGTGTTTTAAATGGGGAAGAACTGAGCCCTGTTGAATCCACTGTTTTTCTTGGCATCACTCTCGACGCAAAGCATCAGTGGGGCCCTCATATATCCAAACTAGCAAGCAGACTAAGTTCTGCAGCCTATGCTGTAAAAAAGATTAGAGGTCTCACTAGTGTCGAGACAGCTAGATTAATTTATTTCAGTTATTTCCATAGCATAATGTCTTATGGGATTTTGCTATGGGGAAATGCGGCTAATTCAGAAACTATTTTTGTTTTACAGAAGAGGGCCATTAGAGCTATTTACAACCTAAAACTGAGAGTCTCTTAGAGATAAATTTAAAGAAATAAATACATTTATTTTGGCCTCTCAGTATATTTACGATAATTTAATGTATGTTCACAAAAACAAAGGTAGTTTTAGTAAAAAAAGTGATGTACATTCTGTAAACACTAGGAACAAACACAAGCTAGTGATACCAGTTTCTCGACTCCACAGAGTCAGTAATTCATTCTTGGGGCAATGTATACGCTATTACAACAAGGTCCCGGAAAGTGTACAGGCTCTTTCCATTAGCAAGTTTAAATGTTTTGTTAAGTTGAAACTGTATAAAAAGGGTTATTATAGTATAAATGAATACATGGTTGATAATAACCCCTGGGAATGAGGTGATCGCTTCCAAGCTGTTTCTAAAATAAATTTTGTACTTATATAGTTAGTACAACCATTATTGTAAAATTTGCTTTAAAAAAAAGTCCCGCTGGGTTTCTTGCTGGTTCTTTCCAGGACAGAGGGATTTTTTTCGAACCAGTGGTAAAGTAAAAAATGACTTTCAACAAGAATTACACATGTAATGTATATTGAATAAAAATTATTCTATTCTCTTCTATTCTATTCTATTCTTGGTCAGGGAACGAGATAAGCTTAGGTATGAAAAACGCTCTTTCAGATAAGCTGGGGAACAAGGATTGTGAAGAATACCATACAAAGTGGTTAGAAGGTGTGTGTTTCGGCGAAAACGGTTGTTGAGCCACTTAAGTCTTGAGCGCAATTGCGATATATGATCAAACTTTCGCAGGCCAAAAATATAGCGTATGCACAGATTGAACAGACGGTCGAGTTTGCTTAGCAGTTCCTCAGTTATATCTGGATAAGCAATATCAGCATAATCTAAAATAGGAAGTAACAGAGAGTTGATTAGCGTAACCTTGGCCGTCTGAGGGATAAACTTTTGCCAGAGCTTTAATGAATGCATTGTGCTAAAAATTCATTTTCAGACCTCATTAACTTGTGACACCCAGCTTAGGTCTTCAGCCAAAATTAAGCCGAGGTTTTTAACCTGCCTAGCATATTCTAAATCTACACCGCTCAAAATGACTTTAGGTAGATGTTGATAGTCGAGTCGAGATGTAATTTTTCTGTTGCCGATGATTATAAACTGTTTTTGGCAGGATTTAATATTAGTCCCGCTGATCAATTGCATCAAGATCCAAAATCATTCTGTCAACAGATGCATTTAGATCATTTACACTAAAATACTGATACAGCTGGACATCATCTACGTACAGGTGACAATTGCTAAAATTTATTACGGAAACAAGTGCATTGATACACACAGAAAAAAGCAACGGAGACAAAACACTGCCTTGAGGAACACCAACAACAACGTTACACCAGTCGGAGAACTTATCATCAACACGTATGCCTTGCCTGCCTCCCCGAAGATAGGAACTGAACCATTGTATAACTGATGATGTTAAATTCAGGGATTTCAGAATTGCTAACAGAATGTCGTGGTCAATACAATTAAATGCGTTACAGAAGTCTAGAAAGACAAGAAGAGTAAGTTGACAATTATCCATCGCAAAGCAGATATCATCAGTTATTTTAATTAAGGCCGTGGAAGTACTGCGCAGTGATTACGCTGAAACACAATTTTTGGAGTTTACTTAGTTGATTTAAGAGCATATGATTCAAAAATTAGATCGTGATTTGAAAATCCAAGAGCTACAAGTTGACCATGTAGAGATATATGATCAGGGTTGAAAGTAAGGATCAAATCCAGTAAAGAATGAGTATTATTGACGTGATAGGTGGGTTCAAGGTCAAGAATTTCGATATTGTTTGATGCACATAAGAGTTTAAGCTTGTTGGATCTAGCTTCATTCCGAATAAGGCAGGTGTTAATGTCACCCATGAAAATGGAATGGGAATAGTTTGGGTGATGCGTCTCAAGCAGCTGTTCCAAATATAATTGAAATAATTTACAGAAGGAGGTGTATAAAAAGCACTTAGTAAGAAAGGTGTTACCATTATTTCAATGAGGATGTATTCCATAGATTTAGAATAAATCTCAAGCGATCTAGAAACGATCCTGTATGCTATATTTCGACCGCACGTATTTGGCAACACCTGCGACTCCCTTATTTAATCTATCATTCCTAATGAGATGATAACCAGGAAGACTGAACAGAGTAGATGGTAAGCTAGGTTTAAGAAAAGATTCTGATATGAGTCAGGCATGAATAAGACGGTTTTCGAAAGTTGCAAGAAGATCTGAGAAGGGAGCCGGAACACTTTGTTCATTAATATGACATATATTCAGATTCCTTTGGTAAAGCTCAAGGGCACTATTTAATATATCCTCAAGATGAGGTTCAGGGGAACCCTGGACCGGGGAAGACGTTGACAACGAGGAACTGGTAGAGATAAAGTAATCATATTCTAAGGAAATATCTTATTCTATATCTTTATTTGTACCTAGTCAGGTCATAAATTCTGTCACATATTTAATATAAAATAATTGAAACAAAGTTATTCATTATGTAACCATTTATATACAAAAATGAACTTAACAAAACATAGATTCTTATGACACTAAAGTTTATTCAAAATGACCTCCGTGATTTTGAATACAGGCCTTCAATCTGCGCGGTCAGTTGTCTATCGCAGCACGAACGAGGTCCATGTCAATATCGGCGGCTGTCTTAATCAAGGATGTCTTGAGTGACTCCAAATTGGGATGAGGCTTTGAGCACGCCTTTTCCTCCAAGTGTTGCCATATCTTGTAATCTAACGCATTAAAATCTGGACTGGAGGAGGGCCAGTCTTCGTGCCGGATGAAGTCGATTTCACGCGCCGCCAGCCAGTCTTGTGTGCTCTTCGCTCTATGAGCTGGCGCCGAATCTTGTTGGAATACCCAGTGCCTGTTATTGAACATGGTATGAAAAACAGGTTCCACAAGGTTCGTCAGGACTGTATTTTGATACACAACTGCATTCGTATTTACACCTTTCTCACAAAAATGTACCTCTGTTAAGCCCCAATAAGAAACTCCCAACCATACCATGAGCGAGGATGGAAAATGACCTCGTTGGACATGCAGAATACGGTTGCTCGCTTCTTCACTACTGTAATAATAATAATAATAATAATAAATCTTTATTGACATTTTTATAGTTTACATACTTTTACAAATATATGCAATACATCAAGAGGACTAATTTGAAAATGGGTAGAATCCTGAGTCTCCTAGCTAGGTGCGTACACCTTATGATTTTGTTTGTTGTAGCTCTCTTCTACGGAAAAAAATTTTTTATCCGAAAAAAGGATTTCCCGATATTTTTTTCCCGCGTACCGCTTCAACAAAGCGCGGCATCTCTTCAGTCTCAGGTCCATTAGACGAGCATTCAAACGATGTTCTGTTTTTCTTCGATATGCCCGAAGCCCTAAGTCTTCATTTAACACCCTTTTCACCGTGGTTCTGCTTAACCCCATCCGAAGGCCCAACAGTTTCTGCTTACGTTTGGGATTTCTTTGAATTTGCGCCTTCACAGCTTTTATCACTGCTGGAGTCCTAACAGACCCAGGGCGACCACTTTTTGAACTGTCATCTACACTAGAGTCTTCATTGTATCGTTTGATGGTACGATAAACGAATCTTTTGGTTATATTCAAATTTTTCAGTATGTCAAAAATTTTAATGGGCACGTAACAGCAACGTTGCAACGCAATAACTGCAACACGGTCTTCTTTAAACGTCCACTCCATATTTAAAAATGAGTAAAATTCTAAAAAGTATACAGTTTTATTTTCATGAACAATTCGAAATCCGAATTCAATAAACCTTTTGTGGCCAGCATCCTAAAAGAAAAGTTTTTACCGTGTGACTATACTTATGATCTGACTGTGTATATTACTAATTAATAACAATCATAATATATATGTACATATAATTTTATTAAAAATTATATATAAAATATATATACAATATATTTATATATATTGGTAAATCCGATTGGGTATACTTAAGTGAATTAAAAAAAATACGTATAACATGATTATACGGAATTTTTAAAGTAGTTTGAATACATTTCGACAACACTATCGGCTTCAACACCCTTGAAAACCATGAAAATGACACCCATGATGAAAAAATTGATATCTTTTTTAACAGTGGTAGAGCCACGGGGCAGCTTTTGCTGTCGCACGGATGGGCCGGCTCGAACCGGGTTGGTACCACGACCTCTCAGAAAACCAGCATGAAGTAGAGGTTTACCTTTGCGTTTCGCTTGGTGAGTGTAGGTGGCCGGAGGCCCTTTTTACTGGAAATGAGGCATTCCATCTTAGTCCTCACGGGTGACAACGCATCTACATTTTGATTTGTAATAGAGGATGATAGATGTGGGCCGCAGCAACCACTTACCATCAGGTGGACTGTGTGTTCGTTTGTCACCCTTACCATATAAAAAAAAACCAATTGCGGCCGCCATCTTGGATTTACATTTCGACAACCCTATCGGTTTCAACACCCTCGAAAACCTGTCACCCAAAAAAAATATACTAAACAATTTCCACTCACGACGGCGACTGATGGCAACTGAAGCCGAACCTAACTTCTCTGTGACTGTAGCTTTTACAGAAATAATTTATATACGAGGCTACTAAATCAACGAAAATTTCGCCATTTTGGAGCCGAAAAAAATTAATTATTGCTAAACAAAACAAAATTACACTGCCATTTACATTCAGTGGTTTCCCAAATGATAGATGAAGAGATTAAAAATAGATGGAGTTAAACAATTGATATTTTTAAAAGTTATCGTGTTTACAAGCCATAGGGACATAATAAATCCACACCATAAGCCACTAAAACCCTTTTTTATTTAAAAATAGCAATTAATCGATTTAAAAAAATTAATTAATAAGTTCAACAATCATTTATCTTTTTAACAATGTGCTTTTTATATCATTTATATGTATAATATGATTGCTAGATACGATTTTATTCGATAAAATGTTGGAATCTTAATTTTTAGGCGATAGTAGAACATACCTTGCGCTTTCGTTTAAGATGTGCAATAAGTACGAAATAAATGCTAAATGAAAATAAAAAATATAAATAAATGAACAATTCATTTGCTATACCGTGGGTTCAGCAAAAATAAATTGTTATTAACATGCCACATCTTGTACGTGGTAGAGCCATGCTGCAGCTATTTTTGTACGTGGTAGAGCCATGCTGAAGCTATATTAGTAGTATAGTTGTAGCACGAATGGGTCGGCTTAACCGGGGAAGGACCACGCTCTCACAGATTACCAGCGTCAAATAGCAGCTTAACACTGCTGTGTTTCGTTTGGTGAGTGTTGAGAACCGGAGACCCTTTTTACTGGAAACGAGGCATTCCATCTTAGTCCTCACGGCTGGCAACGCATCTGCATTTTGATTCGCAAACGAGGATAAATGTAGATGTCTATGGGCCACAGCAGCCACTTACCATCAGGTGGACTGTGTGCTCGTTTGTCACCCTATACTATAAAAAAATACAATTTATATATAGTTATCTTAGAGTTTCATTGCGTTTCCAGAAAACTTATTGATAAACCGGTGAAGTGCTACTTTTAAAATTATGATGACGCTGTATGACTATCTGCGTAACAAATATATTCATCTTGATCACAACTAGCGACATCTGGTGAGCGTCAGAATGTTAGCTTCCATTTTCGATGTTCACGTATTTGGTTTAAACGTATTTATTTTAAATAGTGTATAAATATAGTGTAAATGCCGTGTAGTGGCGGTTAAGAATATCCACTACCCCATATCTTCCCGTGGGTGTCGTAAAAGGCGACAAAGGGACACAGGCACGAGATGGGCAGCAGCATCTTCCTGGTAACGGCAAAATACAATAAAAAACTGCGGTTGCCAACCCGCTCGCCAAGCGTGGCAACTATGGCAATATACCCCCCATAATGAAAGTTACGAAGAGACGGCCCCCAGTCCCCGGCGGCCCCGCTATTCCTGGCTACGGTGGCGACCATGGTAACGGCGGGGCAGGGGGTGCTAAGAATCTCCGGTGGAGGTTCGGTTGCCACCTACAACGACTTGACCTGGCAACATACAACGCACGGACCCTGAGGACTGACGAGAAGATTGTGGAGCTGGAAGAAGAGATAGACAAGTTACGCTGGCATATTATAGGATTATCCGAAGTCCGAAGAGAGGGGGAGGACACGGTAATCCTCGAATCCGGCAACTTGCTCTATTACCGGGAGGGCGACCATCTGTCCCAAGGAGGTGTCGGATTTATCGTCCACAAGTCTCTCGTTAACAACGTTGTAAAGATTGAGAGTGTGTCGAGGAGGGTTGCGTACCTTATACTCAGAATCACCAAACGGTATTCGCTGAAGGTCATACAGGTTTACGCACCAACCTCGGCACACCACGATGAGGAGGTGGAGGAAATGTATGAGGATATCTCTAGAGCCATGCATTCCTCCAAAACCCAATATACGGTGTTAATGGGAGACTTCAATGCAAAACTAGGCACAAGAGAGAACGGTGAGCTGAAAGTGGGGAAATTTGGAATAGGGCAACGGAACCCAAGGGGCCAGCAGCTGGCCGACTTCATGGAGAAAGAGGGACTCTTTATGATGAACTCTTTCTTCCAGAAGCGGCCCCACAGGAAGTGGACCTGGTCGAGCCCCGACGGTTCGACAAAAAATGAGATTGACTTCATTATGACGACCAAACGACAACTGTTCAGTGATGTCTCAGTGATCGCGAGGGTGAAAACCGGCAGCGATCACCGAATGGTTAGAGGCACACTGAACCTAAACGTTAAGTTGGAGAGGTCTCGTCTAATGAAGTCAACGCTCCGTCCCCCTCGTGCTCTAATCCAAAGTCCCGAAACCTTTCAGCTCGAGTTACAAAACCGTTTTCAGAGCCTAGAAGACTGCAATGAAGTGGACGATTTGAATGACAAGCTCGTGGAAACTGTCCATGCGGTCGGAGCTAAGTTCTGCAAGACCCGCCGCAGAAGAACACAAAAACTCTCCGATCACACTCTTAATCTCATGGCTGTTAGACGGGAGATGAAGCTACATTCTTCAACAGATTTGGCAGTATACAGGCAACTGAACAGACAGATCTCCAAATGCATGCGGCGGGACTTACGCAACTTCAATACAGCTCGTATTGAAGAAGCGATCAAGCGGAACCAAGGCTCCAAAGTCTTTGCCAGAGATCTGTCTGCCAGAAAGAGCCAACTGTCAAAGCTGAAGACCGAATGTGGCAGCATCGTTTCCGGGGCACCTGAGATTTTGAGTGAGATTGAGAGGTTCTATGGGCAGCTGTACACGTCATCGTTGGAGCCACACGCAAGTGTGAGTAACGATCCAAGAGCGAGTCTTATCCGACATTATTCCGATGATATCCCGGACGTCAGTCTGAGCGAGATTAGAATGGCTCTCCAGCACCTTAAAAACGGCAGGGCCCCAGGCGAGGATGGAATTACAGCGGAGCTTCTGAAAGCGGGTGGAAAACCGGTACTTGAAGTCCTTCAGAAGCTCTTTAATTCCGTCCTCCATGGTGGCATTACACCGGAGGCGTGGAGCAGAAGTGCGGTGGTCTTGTTCTTCAAGAAAGGCGACAACGCTCTCTTGAAGAACTACAGACCGATTTCCCTTCTGAGCCGCGTCTACGTGCTGTTTTCGAGAGTCATTACGAATCGTCTCGCGCGCAGACTTGACGACTTCCAGCCTCCCGAACAAGCCGGTTTCCGAAAAGGCTTTAGCACCATAGACCACATACATACCCTACGGCAAATTGTACAGAAGTCCGAGGAGTACAATTTGCCACTATGTCTGGCGTATGTGGACTATGAGAAAGCCTTTGATTCCGTCGAAATTTGGGCGGTGCTGCAGTCCCTTCAGCGGTGCCAAGTTGACTGTCGGTATATCGAAGTGTTGAAGTGCTTGTACAGTAGGGCTACGATGGCTATCCGAGTACAGAACCAGAGTACGAAACCTATCCAATTGCAGAGAGGTGTAAGACAGGGTGACGTCATATCCCCGAAATTCTTCACCGCTGCATTGGAAGACGTTTTCAAGCTTCTGGACTGGAAAGGATACGGTATCAACATCAATGGCGAGTACATCACTCACCTTCGATTTGCCGACGATATAGTCCTTATGGCAGAATTGCTGGAGGACCTAAGCACTATGCTCAATGACCTCAATAGTGTTTCCCAACGGATAGGTCTTAAGATGAACATGGATAAAACAAAGATCATGTTTAATGTCCATGTCACACCTATGCCGGTAGTTGTTGGGAACACTAAGCTCGAAGTTGTTGACGAGTATGTTTACCTGGGACAAATAGTCCGACTAGGTAAGTCCAACTTCGACCGAGAGGTCAATCGACGGATTCAACTCGGCTGGGCAGCGTTCGGGAAGCTACGACACATCTTCTCGTCAGACATACCTCAAAACCTTAAAACGAAATTGTACAACCAGTGCGTGTTGCCAGTGATGACTTACGGAACTGAGACGTGGTCCTTCACTGCTGGCCGTATGAGGAAGCTTAAGGTCGCTCAGCGAGCTATGGAGAGGGCTATGCTCGGAGTTTCTCTGCGTGATAAACTCAGAAATGAGGATATCCGCAGTAGAACCAGAGTGACCGACATAGCCCAACGGATTAGTAAGCTGAAGTGGCAATGGGCCGGCCATATAGCTCGAAGAACCGACAACCGATGGGGAAGAAAGGTTCTCGAGTGGCAGCCTCGTACCGGCAAGCGAAGTGTAGGGCGTCCCCCCACTAGATGGAGTGACGACCTGGTAAGATATGCAGGAAGTCGATGGATGCAGGTGGCTCAGGACCGTGCTTTGTGGCATTCTTTGGGGGAGGCCTATGTTCAGCAGTGGACTTGTGAAGGGCTGTAATGATGATGATGATGATTTTAAATAGTATCATGCTTGGTTGAAATAAGTCCATTTAACTGCTTATCGCGTTTTGTATTGAAAACTCATGTGTGATTATGTGTTTACATGATTTTTTCTGCAGATCTAAAAAAATGTCGTAATTTTTTTAGTAACTTAATAATAGCACAAGTACGAGTATATTAGTTAACTATAAATGTGTAGTGGCAGTGTAAGAATATCAACTACCCCAAATCGATATTTTCAATGGCTCAGATGGATTCATAAATGAAACCAGGTTTTAATAATTGGTTTTCTGCAACTATTTTCAAAACACACTTTTATAAAAATTGTCTATCGTGAAAACAAAGAGAATGTTGTACAGAAATCTGAAGTTAAGTAACACAATTAATTAATTATTGGTAAAAGTAATAAGTTCCTGTAGATAGAATTTTCCTAGCATTGGTGAACCTTAAAATAAATATAAACATTTTTAGTCTTGCGAAAAGCAAAGTTTAAAAGTAATCACTAGAATTTGCGCCAGCCCTGATGGAAAATGAATCCAACGGGGAGTAAGTTCACCACAAATAATACGTTACTCTGATTGTTCGCATAAAATATACCAACTTTCGCACATATTACATTCTAAAATATACGTGTTTGTTTTCTAACATTTCTAACGTTATCGCTCTATAACATTGGTTTTTTCAAGCGGGTTGGGCTGCGTGGAGGTCAGAAAATGACACAATTTCGAAAAATCACAGCCAATATGTTATTCCAAGGACATAAAGAGTTAGTTACAGAAAACTCCAAAAATATCCATATATATAAGTAAAGTTGCAGCCTATTTACGTCCCACTGCTGGGCACAGGCCTCCTCTCATTTCTGAGAGGGTTTTAGGGCGAGGAAATGTCCGCCGCGCTGCCCCAAAGCGTGTTGGCGAACTTCACATGTCTTCGAAATATATTTTTTTCTTATTTCTCAGACATGGAGGTTTCCTCACGATGTTTTCCTTCACCGCCGAGCACGTGGTAAATCAGCACAAATAAGTTGTTAACACATTATTTTACCCAAACTATAAATTTCGTATTAACCAGTAAAATAACAAAAGGCTAGCTACTTTGCGCCTGTGTTTGAGACTGGTGAAATTGGTTCTAACCATATTATTATCACCATCAAGCCTCTTAGTGCTGATTTCCACTGATTACAAAGCCATTGCCCAAGTTTAGATTTAAGGAAACCTTAACACCAAGCATCTGAGGGTGGTCGGTGAACTCCAATGATACATTTCAGAAAGAAACTTTCAAGATTATTTCAAGCACCTATGAATGTGAAAATCTGCATTCGATTCCAATCTCCAAAGTAGTACTACTATAGTCACTTGAATATTAGATATTTATTACATAATAGACTCCTTTACAAAGAAGTTAAGAAACATTATCGCTCCCCTCTAATTTCTCCCCCTCCTTTCATCTTTTACTGTGCTCTATGATCTCTAGTCTGTCATTTAAGTTAATTAGGGCATGTTTATATAATTATGTTTTTGTTTTCTGCCGACTTCCAAAAAGGAGACGGTACTCAATTCGACTGTATTTTTTTATGTGTGTTTACTTCATAACTTTTTACTGGGTGAACCGAGTTCGATAATTCTTTTTTTTATTTGAAAGCTAGTAGTTCTCGGGTGGTCCCATATGAATTTGATCAAGGTCAAGCCAATAGTTTTTGAGTTATTCTTAATAACTTATATTGAATTCGGCTGTGCTGCATTTTTAATTTTAAATTATTAGATTATAATATTATTTATAGTGCACTCTACGCATTAATAAACTGTTCATTCCTTTTTTTTATGTTGCCTGGAAATGAACTGCTGTATAGCAATAAGACTACCTTTTGTTTTTCTCTCTGTTTCTCCTACACTCATTATATGAAACACGCTGCTATTTTACGCTGGTATTCTGTGAGAGCGTCCTTCCACGGTCGAGTCGTCACATTCGTGCTATAACTATACTACTAATATAGCTACAGCATGGCTCTACCACGTAAAAACATATTCATAATTATTTATAAATTCTAAAAACCTTGCGAGTCATCTTTAGTGGAAATCTGTGTTCTTATGCGAGTCTTCAATAAAATCTAATGTAATTGCGAGGACGATCTTGAACATTTTTAAAGACTGCAGATTTACGGAGCACGTCCGTTTCACGACAGTTGTCTTTATATCGATCTTTTTCTTTGTCGCATGTACGTGCAGTAACATTCACAATCAAGTTTGTACACTCCTGTATCTTGTAGAGGAATATTACACTTGACTGATCGTAAAAGTTGACCGGAACGTCGGGATTTTAAAAATAAGTTAAATTAAACGCGATAAAATCGGAATAATTACATTTATTCACTACTATGCTCGTCATCACTTCGACTACTCGTGAACAAAATGAAGCCTCTTGCTAATTCTTTCATTCAAATAAAATTATAATGTGCTCTTATAATTATTATTTTCAATATTTAAAAAAAATGTATAGTTATGGATTTGGATTACAAGCGTTTTTTAATAGAAATATCACATAATCATCACATCACTACAACTAATCAAAGTTCACTGCTGAATAGACCTCTCCACGGTTGCCTCTTAAGAAACCCGATTGCCAAACGTAGTAACTATGGCATATATCCCTCCCTAGTTACTAAGTACGCAACGTTAGCAATCGCTATTTTTTTGTTATTATTTTGGGTTGTTCTTAAGAAGATGCTGTTGTCCATCTTCTATTTCGTTTCCTTCGGTCGCGTCTTACGACACTCGTATTACGTGTTACTTTACCGTTAACTTCATCCTCTTAAAATTTCATAGCAATATGTACACGTATTTTAGTAGCATAATAATAATTAACCCTCAACCCGCCTGATGAAATATTACCTAAAGAACTTGCAGCTATAAAAGTTTATTTTGTTCAAAAGGAGCCTCGATTTTTAATACAAATAGGATTGTGCGACGTACATAAACCTCCTACGATTTAGTCACAATACATGTAATCCCAAGTGACACCCGGGATTATCTATTGTCCGGATTCGTCTCACATGTTCATTCAAAGAACTTTTTAAAACAGTTTTGTATACAGTGCAAAACATTTATTTATAACAACCGTCTATATAATATTTAGAGTACATATTAAGTTCGCTAACTCGCATTAAGGTAGGCGGTTCACTCTTTCCTGACCTAAAACATTAACAAATGAGAGAAGGGAAGTTATTTTTGAGGGAAAGTTTCATATTATATAATCATATCCTCTCACGCTTGTCACCCAGACAGATAAGCAGAGACTTACAAACCCTGATACATCTCTCTCAGTTAGTTCATATCTACGCATATGTGTGTAGGGACGTAGTAGTTACAAACATTTTGCTGATTTGACATTTTACACTTGTGTCCGGAGTGCGCTCCACGGCGAACGCCTGTCGTTCTGGCAGAGGGTATTAGGGGCTTTTTTGAGTAACGAAACGAAACTATCTATCGAATAGATATATAAATATCAATAGCGGCTTTTGAAACACTCTATTTTAATAGCGGCCTCAATAAAGAGTTTCACGACGTGTTTAAAAACGTGGCGAATGAAACAATGGCCGATTAACGAGAAAGCTTGTTTAGTTTGATTGGTGTTCCCGTTTCGTTAAGATTACTTTTATCGAGATTTTATTCTTCATTTCATTCTTTATCCAGGCTTAGGACTGGCTGATTACGAGTTAATTAACAATTAATACTAAAGTTAAATTCAAATAAAATAACAATACATATCGTCACTGGAAAGCCAATACTACTTAAACGCCAAAAGGGCATTTTACAGTAGAGCCATTTTAAGTTTTTTTTAAAAAACCGTTCATAACTTTTTTTCTAACTAAGATATCAAAATACAATAAAAGCAAAAAGAAATCGTGATTCTATTATCTACGTACTGGAATCGAGATATTCTGCATATTTCTTGTAATTCAGAAGATAGCTGTCACTTTAGTACATTTGCTCTGTACACTTCGTAAGGAGAAACTACTTATCCCCATAATATTTATTTTTTAAATACTAACAAATAACGTCCTTTCCAATGTATGAAAGGAATAAGTACTAACACGCATTACGCATACATTACGGTTTGATAACGGTCTCAGGATAATAGTACTTAAACATTAGAACATGTCACAAGACTGTACGGAAAAGCGATGTATAGTATTAAAAGTTGATACCATTGTTATGCCAAAAAAACTTATGTAAAAGACATATGATTTAAATTTAAATGTTATTTTCTTAACGGACATAGACAGTACTTGTGCTAACAATAATTGTACTAGCAGCAAACAAAATAAATAAGAATACTATAATTCCTAATTAGAGTTAGATTGAATCTTTATACTGTATTGGTTGAAGAAAGAAAAAACAAAATATTAACTTTCTTAGTAATCACTTTTAATGAAAAATAATTTAAAAAAAATGACTGGATAGTTTTTTGACAGTTTTAAAACTTGGTTACTTGTAGCAAACCTGTGTCAAAAGTCACGCAAAATAATTTTATTGTTAAGCTACAATAATAATTATGTATCAAGTAACCTATTATTTGGCACAATTTTCGAAGAGATTAAATTGAAATGCATAATGGATTTTGAATACCTTGTGAAAAAAAAGTTGTATCTAATCATGCAGTTTGGAAAATAATACTTAAATGATGTTAAAAATCTACCAAACCTGAGTATAATTATTGTGTAAAATAAACTTTAACTTTATAATACTTTTTAATAATTTTTAAATATAACTAATTTAACGGATTTTATCGCGTATATTAACTGATTTTATATTCCCGACGTTTCGAGCACTTTACAGCACCCATGATCACGGGGGGGACTGAGGTGT
>JAVANC010000021.1:244331-271856 GCA_033319125.1 Parnassius glacialis | reverse complement strand
AAATAGCTCCTATCACCATAATCACATAGAGGAACAATAAAGGCCTAAAGTATTTTTTACATGAAAAGATGATAAACGAGTAACTAGTTTAGACTTTTTGCTAATAAAAATCAAATTGCAGTTCTAGCTTTACAACTGTTGAACTATTATATAAAATAAATCATACTTTACGGATTTTATCGCGTTTAATATTTAAATAATGATAATAATGAATTCCCGAATTTTGTGCACCCGAATTAATCAACATCATCAACACACGTGCTTCACAAGTCCACTGCTAAACATAGGCCTCCCTCAAGGAATGCCACAAAGCACAGTCCTGAGTCACCTGCATCCATTATCTTCCTGCGAGTCCTACCAGGTCGTCACTAAATCTAGTGATAGGCCACCCCACACTTCGCCTTACGGTACGAGGCTGCCACTTGAGAACCTTTCTTCCCATTGATTGTTGGTTCTGATTGAGTTTCTTCATCCAGCCAGTAGTAGTAGTATAGCAATAGAAGTGTCATCCTCTACATAGCTTTATATATCAACATGCCCCCCCCCCCCCTCTAGGATGTTCCCAGGTCGGCTGGCGACGCTCGAGTTGAATACGTCGATTGACCTCTCGGTCGAAGTTGGACTTAATTAGTCGGACTAATTGTCCCAGGTAAACATACTCGTGAACAACTTCGAGATTAGTGTTCCCAACAACTGCCGTCAAAATGTTATAATTAAACGCGACGAAATTCATAATTTTTTTTAACGTAATGTGTTTTGTTCGCGTAAATATAAGAATTATTAATAATATAAGTTAATCCTGAGCTCATCGCGCATATTAATGTTTTTATGTTGTTATTTAAGTACAGTCATAATAAAAGGCAAAAATCTGTGGGGTTTGTATCATGAATGCACAAATAAAACAAAGGCGAACGTAACGACGAATCATTTGTGTGACACATTATAAGCTCCACTGCCTGGCAAGTAATATAGGGCCAACAAGATGTCTGGTCAGCTTTGTTCCGGAACTGGAAAGAATTTATTACAAACTTCATCGCAACCGGCAGTGTATTGCGATGTTATAAAGCCTTGTCTTTGAAAACAATGGCTCGTGTCAACGCAATGAACGTGTACAGGATCATGTCATTATTATTGCATGTGATCTCTTATTAAATAATGAGAAATCATAAATAATAAAATAAGAAATACAGCATGATTTTTATTTAATAATTATCACATACTGGCGTTACCACACAAAATAAGGTAAATATTTGTTTGCCAGATAGTAGTTAACTTTTGTATTAATTTCATTCACTTAATTACTAAAATAATGTCTACATTTGTGTCTTCAAAATAGCTATGGGCATCACAGAAATAACATATTTATAAATCCGTTGCATATATTTGCATATGCACCTGTTAGCTTACATTTTTCTGTGATAACACCGATTTTCTAATTACTGTCCTTAACCTTTGTCTTGGTTAGGCATTTATTTCAATAACGGCACCTGTCATTAAAACATCAAGTAATGCCGCAATCATGGGATTTTCTTCGTATACATAAAATGAGGTGATTTTTCTTTTCAATTTATTACTGGCTGTCTTTCGGACAGTTAGTTCCAACTTTCAACCTCTTCTTATTGCAGATGTATCAGGTATTTTGCCCACGTTGTGGAAGCCACCAACGAAACATCTGGTGTATGACAAACACTTACTTTATGTGCTTTTGAAACTGTGATACGGCCATATCGCATCTACATCATAAGCTGCTTTGTTCTGCCTCCTTGCTGCTTATTCAATGTTACTTATTACAGCTTCAGTGAATGTTGCTTTCATCACGTCATAAAACTTGTCTACTTTCTATTCTTCTTCTCTAATTTCTGGAGATTAGTTCATTATAAATCAGCGCAATGAATACTGCATTAAATAATTATGGTTAAACACATGGCAATATTATAGTAATTCACAGTTATCAATTTTTCCCTTTTTGGCTTCTGAAATAAATTCAGTATAAACTGCTTATGAACTCGGTGTATGAGATTGTTTCTTTTTTAGACATTTGTAAGGTGATACATTTCAAAGTAGTCACTAATTTGGATAAATTAGGTTTTTTCCAATAGCAGTTCATGGACGTGCATGCAGGTTCATCAGAACAGCAAAGGACCCACATCAAAAAACAAGTTTATGATTGCATTCTCCAGCTGAAGCAGCAGAGTAGTAGCACTGACATCTCATAATTTTGCTGTCATTTTCGTAATAATCATCGATGGTTTGGTTCTTACTTTATGCTCTGGGCACATTTTACACCTCTCGGTGTAGTAGGGACATAGCCAATTGCATTGTCTCCATAGGATTCCCTTGCAGACCTGTGAAACAAAAGCAAAGACCATGACAAAGAGAATATACAAGAAATTTCTAAGTATATCAAAATCACCTAAAATGAGATATAACAAAATTTCTGAACGATGATCATACCTAAAGTTTTGTTAATTAACAATTCCTACGTGGTACATACACTGCTGTTTTCACATTCTTATGTTCCGTGTTTCAGTATTCATTCTTGTGTTTAGTAATCATCGTTACACATAAATAAATCTACAACGATCTATTTTAGGTGGGTTGCTGTTATCGGCTTGCACAAAATTTGACTCAATTTTGAGATTCAAATTAATGTTTATGCTGCTAATTATAAGATTTATTAAAAACTGTTTCAGAAATAGCTCAAAGATTGATTATAGCACCTAAAAACATAGAAAGTGAACTACAATCACTTTAGGCAGCTAATTTTACTCGTGTGTGACGTCCCCAGAGTTGCAACCAGACGTTTTTTTTTTTAAAGTATAGGGTGACAAACGAGCACACAGTCCACCCGATGGTAAGTGGTTGCTTTGGCCCATAAACATCTACAACGAGGATTCGTTTGCGAATCAAAATGCAGATGCGTTGTCAGCTATGAGGACTAAGATGGAATGCCTCTTTTCCAGTTAAAAGGTCTCCAATTCTCTACACTCACTATATGAAACATAAGTGTTAAGCTGCTTTTTTACGCTGGTATTCTGTGAGAGCATGGTTCTTTACCGGTCGAGCAAACCCATTCGTGCTACAACTATACTACCAATATAGCTGCAGCATGGCTCTGCCACGTATAAAATCCAGTCACAGATAAAATTTCAAAAATTATTGTTTAATTTTCGTTTATTTTGCATAAAATATACATATTTTAGTTTAAAATAAAGTGAAATATATATTTCACGCTATTATTTGATAGGATGGCCACAATTTGTAATATGTTTTCAATGTTGTCAAATAGCCTACTCAGAATCTATGGTCTTTTAAGTAGAGTAATTGCCAATCTAATTCCCTGTCTGTCAAATTATTTAATTCGCTGTATGAATGAGTACGACACGACACCAGCTTTTTCTTATAACTGATCTGTGTAGAATCTACTCCTTAATCTACTTCCTCTTTTTTTCTGTATATTTCCTTGATCAAATTTTTTTTTTATGGAATAGGGGGCAAACGAGCATGCGGCTCACCTGATGGTAAGTGACTACCGCCGCCCATGAACAACCGCAACACCAGGGGAATTGCAGATGCGTTGCCGGCCTTATTGTCGTGTCGCAGCAAATATCCACACAAAAGAAAAAAAATAGAAATCGTTAAATGTTAAATAACCAAATACAACCTCGGAATTTTTTTATATAAAAACTGGAAAAAGTTTGTGGTCAACCAAATTCGAACTATGCGGTTTAAATACCACGTTAATGTTCACGATGTAAGTTTTCAGTGAAGATAAGCATTTGCTGCATTCATTTCGGACAGGTGTAGGTAGTTTTGCATTAATTTAACGAGTTTGGTGCTGGATAACATGCGAGAAAATATTATAGGTAATGGAGGTGTGCTACCATGTTGCAAAATTAGTAATAAAATATATCCACTGAACAAATATTTAATGTACGATGTAGATACCGTTACCGTCACAGCCTATCAAAAGTCCATTACATAGATTGCCTCATAGGGGACAAATTTGCCATATTTGCCACGACTGGCAGGCGGGTTGGCTACCGCAGTTTTATTTTTATTTTAAGATGTTATTAAGAAGATGCTGCTGCTCAACTTCTGGTTTGTTTCACTCTTTTGCCTCAGATAACCACGTTATATGTACATACAAATTTAATAAAAAATAAACTCATAACTAACCTCTTGCAGTAACTTTCACAGAACGCGAGCAACCCAGTTTCGATCCCCGCTGGAATCAATGAAATTGTTAATTGTAATTTCGAGTGATTAATTCGCAGCTAAGGAAAACATTGTTAGGAACTCTGTATATCTAATAAATATGTATTTCGAGGACACGTGAAATCCGCCTACACTCTGGACCAGGTGGGATAATTGCTTTGTAACATATCGGAAATGAGAGGAAGCAAGGTGAAGAAGATAACTTTCATTTTGCTTTTGTTTTTAAGTTTTTTTTCATATTTAGAATCAAACCCCCACATTATAGTAAATACTCTTTCAGAGAGTGATTTTCAGACATGAATGCGGATTTTCTAAGAAAGCGAATTCTAATGAAAGTTATACTAAAATACGAATATATAATTATCATAGACCACAAATACTTTAAGCAGTAAATAAGTAGGACTCCTGTTCTACGTAGGAGTCCATCTGAGTAGGTACTACCCTCATTGCTATAGCTGGGGCCAAATAATAGTGGCATTTTTTCTTAGTCCTCAGAGGTGGCAACGTATCAGTAGTCTTCTTTGCTTTGAGTTGGCTGCAGCTATCTAAAGAAATTCAATACGAGCTGCTTCAGTTGGTGTCTCGTCACAAAATTTTAATTAAAAAAAACAATATAGCAAGTGCTGTCAATACTAATAATACTCCGTTTAACCACTCCAATTATCCATAAAATACTTCTGCTAGTAGTGGCGGTGGATATATATGGCGGATTTGAAACCTTAACCATTAAGTTCGGCCTCACATGGAATACTGTTTTCATCTCTGTGCCGGGGCACCCCTGTGCCAGCTCCTTCCACTTGACCGCATCCAACGCAGAGCAGCTCGAATCGTCGACGATCGAGTTCTTTCTAATCGGCTCGATACACTGGCACTGCGTAGGGATGTTGCAACCCTTTGCCTTTTTTGCTATCAAATCTACCACGGGGAGGGCTCTGAGGAATTGTTCGGATTAATTCTAGTCGCCAAATTTCACGAACACACATCGCGTCAATCCACGATACCATCGTCACAATCTGAATGCTTGGCGGTCCACGACTGTGCGTTTTACTAGGAGTTTTCTTCCTCCTACAACTTCTCTGTGGAATTGTTTACCACCGGCGATTTTTTCGGACCGATACGACTTTGGGACCTTCAAAAAAAGAGCTTACACCTTTCTAAAAGGCCGGCAACGCATCTGCAATTTCCCTGGTGTTGCGGTTGTTCATGGGCGGCGGTAGTCACTTACCATCAAGTGATCCGCATGCTCGTTTGCCCCCACTTCTATATATATAAAAAAAAAACCTTTAAACTAGCAATCTCTTCAATAGCTAATAGAAGGTATAGATAAAGACTTGTATATATTTGATTGGTATATATATATTTTTTTAATTTAGTTTACTAAAATAATTTAACTCAAAATATTTAAACAAACATTTTCAAGATTCTTTAGCACAGTTAACCACATTAATACCCTTGTTTGTAAAGCAAACGTAGTCGCCTTTAATATTTTGATCATAAACTGGGGAATGTTTTTTGAATAGTTCGCTTCTAAAAATAATTTATAATTTTCTTACTCTTCTATTTATTAAAATATAACTAGAATATATATGCAAATGAAGCTAAATAGCTCTGAAAGAGTTTCTAATAAAACTATTGTATGTAGAATTTTATAGATTGGCTATATATATTTTATATTATATTATATGTTATAGATTTTAGTACAATATATTAAAATGTATAAAATGATAAGATTACATACTTTATATTACGTGATTTTTTTGATATCTGCAAACATACAGATTTATATTCACAAATTTAATAACATTGTGGATTAATCTATAAATTTACCATTAGTAATTTAGAATTCATAGACCACCATCAATTAAACCGTGAGAGGTTTCTGCTGGGGAGATAAAAAAAATATTTTTTTGTTTATTAGTTTTATTTTTTGAATTAATAAAAAGAGCTTTATTTTACACAAATTGTTAAATAACTTTTTAACTGAGATATATTGAATAAATCATCGTTTAGTTTAATAGATATGGGGAATCCAACCGCTTTGATACTCTCTGTAAGTATAAAATAATAATCTGACTCAGTCCGAGTATCGTTCACGGCGGCCAGTCTCAACAGAGACTGGCCAACCATATACGTGCAGGGCTATATTAAAGTGCACGAGCATGTGCGGAACACATATACTTGTGCACTTTAACACAAGTTGTGCACTCTCTAATTCCGCTATTTCATAGTCAGATGAGGCGGAATTCAGACTCGATCGGACTGAGAAAGATCAAGCCTAGGACCAACGGATTGTTAGCGATCCAAAATTATTAACGCATTTATTTAATTAATGTTATAGTTTTATATTCAATCTATAATAATTCTGTATCGGATGCGAGCGGTCGGTCATTCTATAGATATAAGTAGGTAAACTAGAGCCTGGCTGGCGTCAGTGTGGCTCAGGGGGTGTCAACTTTGTTCTACGAATAAGATGTAGGTGGGCTAGGAAACAAGAAAGAGACAACAACACCAGAGTAAAAGAGATAAATTATAAAATGTTTCCACCATAAATATAATTTCGTAGTCTCCAAAGCAATGAGCATATTAATTAATTTTTAAAGTAAGTTACCTTTAAAAATAACGTTTGTTATTATTCTGATGCCAAAAAGAATATATTTTGTTAAGAAATATAACATATTCAATTGATTAATACACAATAACAAAAAAAAGATAAGGAGATAATGTGTGGTAACACTAAGTTACCAAAATGTCTGCCGGCGTTCGCGCATCATTTTATCTTGTACTTATGTTTATTTGTAATAAATAAACTAGTTCCATTTAATTCTCCATATATTGTTAACTTTGAGTTGAGTTTGCTTCTCCGTGACTGTGTTTTGGTGAAATTAAGTTTGTGTTTGTGAGATATAGACTCGGTGTTAAGACAGTAACACTTGTTTGAATTTATGTTTAATTTTCGCAATGAGTTCGCAAAAAGAAAACACTAGAATCTTCACCTTCTAAAGATTCCAGCATCACTGCATCGGTTTCCGAAGCCTGGCTCAAAAATGCTCTGCGGTATGTATGCCTACGTAAGTACTTTCCATGCTATTCGTTTTAGACGACCTACAATACCATATTTATTGTTTAAGCAGGCAGCTTCCAAGCGACCACAGATTAACGTAATTTGTATATGTCGTGGGTCGTGGCTCGTAGCCATATAGTAGAATTGATCACTTCATTTCGACCATTTCATGAAATTGTCCCGTTTCATGATGTGACGTTCTAAAACTGGCCATATCGTGTAAGCGTCAACGTTTAATGATATGGCCATGATATGGCTTTGCACATTTGGCCCTATCATGAAACGGTTCATGAAATGGTTGACCACATCATTAAGTGATTAATTCTACGATATAGCAACTAAATAAACAATATATCTAATGTATTTGATACACTTTGATAAAGTCCTAACTTTCGTTGCCAAAAATCATCAGGTACTTAAATATTACATCCTATACATCTCTTTCAATCAAGGGAAATACAGAAAGTTTAGATTGTTATTTAGATAAAAATGAATTAAGAATATTATATGTTTAATTTTAATATTTTTTAATTTCCAGCTGTGAATTATGGGCAAAGTATTGCTTTCCAAACGAAGCCTGGTCTTCACCAAAATTCCAGGATGAACTCCATAAAAAACATAAGATGCTTTGCAGCAAACATTTTGAAAGCACATGCTTTAATGAGAAGTTGTTCAGAACAGCTGTACATGGTGTTCAATGCTATAAGGTTAGTACAATTAACACTTGAAAAGCATATTTATAGCTATTTACATTGCAGAGAAATACAGACTTTATGTTGTGTGACACAATATTATGCAGCAGAATGATGATTTTGTTGTTAACATGAAATTTAATGAAATGTTATAACCAGTTACACACAAGAGCTATACTCAGGCCATTATAAACATGCAAAATAAGTCATAAATTATAAGGATCATAGGAATGTGAAACTCTTTAATAAAGGAATGCCACTTGCACTAAAAAAATATTCTGTATTATATCCTTGACTTTTCTCTTGCTCTTTATTACCTGTTATCAAATATATCAACAAATCCTTTTTACTATAACACAACACTAGGGCAGTTCCGTAAGGTCTGTAAGTGCAATGATTTATGACTCAGTTAATACAACACCTATTTCTTTATTTCTATTAAATAATCTAACTATTCATGTTCGATACTCAATCTTCAAAAACACCAGATTCTCATACAAACTTTCAATCCTTATTTCACATGTTGGGGTTTAAGTTCCCAAAATTGTGTAAAAATGTGTTTGTTTTTACTCAGATCATAATTATGCATGATACTTATGAACACTTTACAACAAGTCAACAACATCCTTTCTTACAAATCAATGTGGAGTTGTCTCTTTTTTAAAGGGCATAACCAGCTAGTAATTATATTGTCCTTTTTATTACCTAATCCTGCTTTGAGCAAGATGGTTTAAAAAAAAACTAGCCAGAAAATGTGTTTACTTATATTGATTTAATTTGTTTATTGTAAATTTTCAGGAGACATGCCGACTGAAACAGTGGCAACGGCTAATTTAATAAAATATGGATGAATTGTTTGATGGTGTAAACGCGTCAGGTGTAAACGCGTCGACATCAGGTCTAAGAAGAGGAAAAGAATGTGTTTTAAATTAGCCAATTAACTATCATTACATACACATACTTGTGACTTGTGAAAACCTTTTGTCCCAAATGAATATATAATCAAAAAAACACATTTATTCATGTATAGTTAGTCATAGTTTCCAAATGTATGTCTGACAAATTATAAACAATATCATGCTAAATAAAAAAATTTAATACCAATGTTTGTTTTATTAGACTGTTACATAAATATTCCTTTCAGCATTTTATGCACAAGTACACTGTGTTTCTCGATAGTGATTCTGTTCAGATGTCAATTATTGCTGAGCAACAATTGACCATCTTAAAGGAAACTATCGAGAAATGCACTGTACTTGTGCATAAAATGCAATATAAAGTATCTGTAAAATGCAGTTTTGAAATTCCCGCCCTAAGATTCTACTGCCTAGTTTTCGTGGGTGTTGCATAGATGGCGCTGGTTGGTAAGGAAAAATTTCCTCATAAAATTTGTATGGAGTCGTTATTCTTCCCCTTTAGGGGTATATATGTTCTGTGGTGTGGCTCGAGCGGTCGAGGTGAGCACACGCGTGCACTAATTGTGAAAACTAAGTCTTAAGTGTTTATTAGAAATAAATAATTGTAGAAGCTTATTTAACGTATTATTTGAAGACCAAATAGGAAGATCTCTAATATCAGAAGTGGGATTAAGTCCCTGTTACTGTCCACGTATAAACTTTGAATATTGTGAGGGTTATTACGTTGGTGAAAGAATATGACGCGCCTCGCGTCTTGTTTTTATTTTCAATTTCTTAAACCAAGTTTGTTGTCATATTTACGACATGGATGTATTAAAGTGTAGAGTGAGTGTATACAAGTGAAATGTTTTAAGCCAAAAGTTAGATCCTTTTGTTTAATTCTTAATACGTTCGTGAAAGATAATGCGCTTCGCATTTGATACCTTTGTTTTTATGTTGATGTACCGTAATTAAATTTGATGTCCTATTTACGATATGGACGTACCAGTAAAGTGTAAAGTAAAAGCTTAAAGTCAAATGTTTTGAGCCATATGTTAAACCTCTTTGTTCGATTTGTCGATTTATATTAGAAGTACCCGCAAGTACTTTTGTTATTCCTTAACGTATCCAAATATGTTAACAAATGTTGAAAGAAATGTTGAAAAGAGGTTTTAAGTAAATGTGTTAGTTTGCATTCAGTGAAAACTTAACTTGTTCGAGTTTTGTTGTAATTGTTGACTGTCGAGTTTTGATGTTTTGTGGAGTGATATGAAAATACGTAACCTACGAAATAATGTAGTCCAATAGTTTTAAAGTTTGAAATGTTTAAGCGATATATCATACAAAGGATTTTAACGTGCTAATTTTAACTTAAACGTGCTATGAATTAAAAAAGTAGCCTGTTTGTATTCTAGTGTGTTGATAAGTGTTACAGTTCACTCCAAATGGTAGACGGCTAATTGGACATGGTTAGGTGCGTGACCGAGCTTTGGTATGGTTGAGGCTACGCCGCTACTAATTGTAGTTTCTTAGCCGATCTTACGGCGGGACGGCCGGGCGCCGCTGAGCGCTTGAGAAACTTGATCCTGGGATGAGTAACATTTATTTAATAATTTCTGTATTTTAAATTTATATAAAGGCAAGTGAAGCATTGAATCAGCAATTTTGTTGGAAAATCAACTGCGTTTTCCTGAGCAAACTTTTGAATCGACAGGACACAATAGGGTCCATACCGAGTCACCAAAATGTTACCAAGTGATTAGTACGAGCTGAAGTTATTATCTGGAGACGCAAGACTATCCAGGCCACAGCTCAGTATATGGTGCCCTGGAAAGGCGAATGGTGTCCCGAGAGTGGTGCTGCATTTTTTTGAAAGTGTGTTCCGACTGAATCATTTTAATATGTTTTCCTTTGTGTGTCACAGTAGCACGTGTGATGTGATTACATGTGCGCGAGTGGGAGGCGTGTGTGCCTTGCTCGTTGAAGCTGGACTGCTGGGTCCAGTTGTAACATGGCCTGGTTTCGACGGATGCGTTTGCTGTACGCATGGCGGGCGCAGTCGCGGGGCGCGTGTATGCTGTACATGGCGCTGTCCTGGCAGGCACTGTGTGCGCGGAAGTCATGTTCTTTTGAACATGCATCAGGCGCTATCCTGGCAGGCGCTGTCCTGGGTCGCTGTGTGCGATGCGCTGTGTGCGCGGCGCTGTGTGCGCGGCGCTGTGTGCGCGGCGCTGTGTGCGCGGAAGTCGTGTTCTTTTGAACATGCATCAGGCGCTGTCCTGGCAGGCGCTGTCCTGGGTCGCTGTGTGCGATGCGCTGTGTGCGCGGCTCTGTGTGCGCGGAAGTCGTGTTTTCTGAACATGCATCAGGCGCTGTCCTGGTTCACGTCTTTAACGTGGGAACTTGCAAGTTCAAGTACGAATCACGATGACTACAACCCCGACGATGCTTGTGAGATCTCGGGTGCTGCTCCCGTGGACGCTTGGAGTACATGACGTGGCGCAGTGTCTCGCTGTGCGAGTGTGGCACTCCCTGTACTGTTGTTTTGGCCACGTGCGCTTGCCTTATGGCGGCTACCTATGGAATGTGCTGTGTCCATGGTATCGCGTGGAGCTTGCCGTTCTATGTGTGGCAGCGCGGGCGCGGCGACGCTGGGCAGCTGCCACGCTGGGTGCGTCGCAGTCTGTTACTGGCGCACAGCCTGGCCTACGCTTTTACATGCAGCTTCCTTTTTGAAATGTGTATAGTGGTTTGTGAGTGCCATGCACACAGTTACCGTTTAGCGTTTCTTATGACAATGTGTGGTGAATCTTAGAAGTCTGGAATTCTATGGTTCGCAATACATTTATCTTCATTTCTTTTAATTTTTAATTTTGCAAAGCAGATTGTTTATGTTTCATGCACCTGGAACGTTTTACATTTATTCCAACCTTGAATTACTTTAGTCATCTATTTTGTGAAATCAGTGTTGGATGTACTTGAGTGCACGCCTGTGCATCTAACATAATTGTTTCCATGTCTTTTGCTTGGACTATTGTGTACTTAAAATTTTACATAAAAACTACTTGTAGTAAAATCCAATATGAAAAAGGTTTCAGGTACTAATTAACGCCAATTTTGTATGTCAACAGCCACTGAGAGGTATGAAAACTTGGTGCCTATGCCTACAGTGTTGAAGTCTGTGTGATACGCTAACTTTGTGTCTATGTCAACAGCTACTGAGGGCCACTGAGGGGTATGCATACTTGGTGCCTATCCCTACAGTATTGAAGCCGAGACAGCTCGCTAGTGCGAGTTCGTCGAGACAGCTCGCTAGTGCGAGTGCGCCGAGACAGCTCGCTAGTGCGAGTGCGCCGAGACAGCTCGCTAGTGCGAGTGCGCCGAGACAGCTCGCTAGTGCGAGTGCGCCGAGACAGCTCGCTAGTGCGAGTGCGCCGAGACAGCTCGCTAGTGCGAGTGCGCCGAGACAGCTCGCTAGTGCGAGTGCGCCGAGACAGCTCGCTAGTGCGAGTGCGCCGAGACAGCTCGCTAGTGCGAGTGCGCCGAGACAGCTCGCTAGTGCGAGTGCGCCGAGACAGCTCGCTAGTGCGAGTGCGCCGAGACAGCTCGCTAGTGCGAGTGCGCCGAGACAGCTCGCTAGTGCGAGTGCGCCGAGACAGCTCGCTAGTGCGAGTGCGCCGAGACAGCTCGCTAGTGCGAGTGCGCCGAGACAGCTCGCTAGTGCGAGTGCGCCGAGACAGTGATTTAAGAGCGACAAATAGTGATTCCTACCTTCAGTAAGACAACAGGCCGTGTCCCGATGGTGGCAAACGGAAGTTGGCAAAATAAGTTAAACTACAGGCCGTGTCCCGAAGGTGGCAAACGGTAGCTAATGGTATACGTCGGACAACAGGCCGTGTCCCGATGGTGGCAAACGGTAGTTGACCGGATCAATTACACAACAGGCCGTGTCCCGATGGTGGCAAACGGAAGGTGACCGGATCAATTAAACAACAGGCCGTGTCCCGATGGTGGCAAACGGTAGCTGGCTACACCTATTATTCAACAGGTTGTGCCTCAAGCAGGACAAGCGATAGACAGCTACATCATTCTTACAACAGGCAACAGGTCCTAGCGGAGGCAAACAGTAATTGACAACAATGGAATACCATCAAAAACATAACTTGTAAAAAAGCCAAGTCTCGCAACTCTGTTCTTCCACCGTAAAAAATTGTGAGATCCATGTAATACGAAGTCGGTTAATTTATTCAGTCCATAGATTGATACATAGATTGACTTGGCAATCTTACTAAACAATATAATTTAATATAATATGTATTAATGTGAGATACATTGTGTTTTCATGCGATTGCCAAGTCAATCTATGTATCAATCTATGGACTGAATAAATTAACCGACTTCGTATTACATGGATCTCACAACATTTTACGGTGGAAGAACTGAGTTGCGAGACTTGGCTTTTTTACAAGTTATGTTTTTGATGGCATCTCAAATCTTTTTGTAGATCGTTATATCTAGGTAGCTATTTACACCTATTATTCCATTATATGTACATATATAGGTACACTGATTCATGCACTGCAAATGTAACTTTGTAATACAATATGTTTATATGGGATTACAAAGTTATTTATGCAGTTGGTGTATCTCGAAAACTGGACCGAAATTGTAAAATATTTTAATTTTTCCTTGATTTATATACTAAGCAATAATTAAATTCCAAATTTGAAGTTTCTATGTTTGCTAGAAGTGCCTTAGAGTTTTGATGATCGGTCAGTCAGTGAGTGACAAAATTAAGAAACTTTGACTAGTTATAATTCTTAAAATACTGGTTCCAATTCAATCAAATTTGAAATATACCGAGTTCATACAATGCCTACTTGGTTAGTAAAAATTCAGGCTTCTAGTTTTATCCATAACGAAGTTATAGGGTTTCGGAAATGGCCTGAACTGCTTCGAGAAAAGGATGGTACGGCCGTGCCGCTTTTTTGCTCGACTTGGCGGGTGCACTGCTGTGCCCCCAGATCAATGGACCCTGACTTGTAGTGCTCTCAAAAGTAACTAAGCGATTAAGTTGTAATTAAAATAAAATATATTGGTAAATCCAATTGGGCATACCTTAAGCGCATTAAAAAAATTACGTATAACATGATTATACGGAATTATTAAAGTAGTTTAAATACATTTCGACAGCACTATCGGCTTCAACACCCTCGAAAACCATGAAAATGACACCCATGATGAAAAAATTGATACCTATTGCAGCCGCCATCTTGGATTTACATTTCGACAGCACTATCGGCTTCAACACTCTTGAAAACCATGAAAATGACACCCGAGATGAAAAAATTGGTACCAACTTCAGCCGCCATCTTGGATTTACATTTCGATAGCACTATCGGCTTCAACACCCTCGAAAACCATGAAAATGACACCCATGATGAAAAAATTGATACCTATTGCAGCCGCCATCTTGGATTTACATTTCGACAGCACTATCGGCTTCAACACTCTTGAAAACCATGAAAATAACACCCGAGAAGAAAAAATTGGTACCAACTTCAGCCGCCATCTTGGATTTGCATTTCGATAGCACTATCGGATTCAACACCCTCGAAAACCATGAAAACGACACCCAAGATGAAAAACTTGATATCTATTGCAGCCGCCACCTTGGATTTACATTTCGACAGCACTATCGGCATCAGCACCCCCGAAAACCATGAAAATGACACCAACGATGAAAAAATTTATATCTATTGCAGCCGCCATCTTGGATTTACATTTTGACAGCACTATCGGCTTCAACACCCTCGAAAACCATGAAAATGACACCGCTGATGAATAAATTGGTACCTAATTCAGCCGCCATCTTGGATTTACATTTCGACAGCACTATCAGCTTCAACACCCTCGAAAACCATGAAAATGACACATATGATGAAAAATTTTATACCTATTGCAGCCTCCACCTTGGATTTACATTTCGACAGCACTATCGGCTTCAGCACCTTCGAAAACCATGAAAATGACACCCATGGTGAAAAAATTGGTACCTATTGCGGCCGCAATCTTGGATTTACATTTCGACAACCCTTTCGGTTTCGACACCCTCGAAAAGCATGAAAATGTCACCCATGACAAAAAAAATTATACTACTTACTTTTAGTACGTACTACTATTATTTATTCTGTGCTTTTAAATATTGTAATAAAAAAATCTCTTATTATTATTATAATCAAGTATTTAAGAAATTTGGTTATTCGAATATTGTGTATTTGTACAGCGATCTTTTTGAGCAGCTGAATACAACCGAAACAATGTCCACTCACGACGGCGACTGAAGCCGAACCCCACAAACTATATAGAAACGCGCTGAACTAAACTTAATACAAAGGTACTCTGTGAACTAAACTACTCTGTGGCTGTAGATCCCCATTTACAGAAACAATTTATATACGAGACAAGCAAATCAACGAAAATTTCGCCATTTTGGAGCCGAAAAAAATTAATTATAGCTAAACAAAACAAAATTACACTGCCATTTACATTCAGTGGCTTCCCACATGATAGATGAAGAGATTAAAAAATAGATTGAGTTAAACAATAGATATTTTCAAAAGTTATAGTGTTTACAAGCCACAGGGACATGATAAATCCACACCATAAGCCACTAAAACCCTTTTTTTATTTAAAAATAGCAATTAATCGATTTAAAAAAATTATTAATAAGTTCAACAATCATTTATCTTTCTAACAATGTGCTTTTTATATCACTTATATGTATAATATGATTGCTAGATACGATTTTATTCGATAAAATGTTGGAATTTTAATTTTTAGGCGATAGTAGAACATTACCTTGCGCTTTCGCTTAAGGTATGAAATATTAATAGTTAATGAGTCGGAATGATTAATTAATAAATCTTGATGAAATCTAAAGAAAAAAAAGGGATTATTTAAACAGTCGAGTCGATTTTACTTGTATTTAGGTAATTTCTAATTCTAAATAAGTAAGAAAATCAAAATCATGCTTTCAGCTCTTTTAATTTGTATACTTTATCTTAATTATACATTAATAAGATTGCCCACAATTTTAAGTTAAAATAAGATTAGGTATGAGGCCATACCCTAATTAGGAAGGCCGAGATGCCAGGAATAGGGACATTCCTGTAACAGAATGGCCGCCTGTTAGCGATCCAAAATTATTAACGCACTAGCTGTGCCCCGCGGTTTCACCCGCGTTTTTCTCGTTTCCGTGGAAATACCGAGATAAAATATTGCCTATAGTATAGCCTCCCTCAATAAATGGACTATTGAATATTTAAACAGTTTTCATATCAGATCAGTATTTCCCGAGATTACCGCGTTCATAACAAATAACCAAACTTTTCAGCTTTATCATATTAAGAAAAATATAGATTAAGTTAAATTGTATAAGTCGCAGGCAATAGCTGTCCGACATGATCTGTTCGACATTCAGCCAGACACATAAGAATTACGACTGCAGGCGGGAGTGTCCGTCCACTTTAAACCGGGTTCAAATATTATTTTAAAGTACTTCTGAGTAAATTATATTTTTCGTTTTATTTTCTTGTGGCAGAAGAATATATTGATTGTTTCCGCAACCTGATCTTGACAACGCGACATATAGTTGGCCGTGCGAAAAACAGTGTTACCGTAAATCTAATCCTACATATTTAAATGTTTGCCCCTGTGATTTATTTATCGTTACGGCAAAAGATAATTTAATTGGAATTGGACTCTTTTAAAATGAAAAGGCAAATCATTTGGAATCATTGGTATCCGAGGTATAAGTACTGTTTGACCAACCGCTGGTCCAGTCAAAACTGTTGCAACGATCACGTTATTGCGAAGAAATTAAACCTGAAGTCGAGTTCCGTTACATAAATTTGGTCGCTTAAGATTTCTAAATAAAATAATTGGGGCACCAATTTTTAACTTGAGAGAATGTGGGGGGAGGCCACTCGGGTTTAAGGAATTAAGAAATTCCTGTGGATAATGGACTGCATCTTCTTGATCCATTACATTATCTAGTGTAGTAAGTGTAGGTGACTATATCCCCTGGAAGTTTAGTTAAAATTAAATCGTTAATTTCGTCAACACTACTGTTTCTCGCCGCCAATATTGCTCGTTGACACATCCATTGATAATCTTTATTTTCTATTTCGACGATATCTGGGTAAACTTTTGATATTAAACTCTCAATGCTAGTCACTTTTTCTCCTAAATCTTGATCAATAGGTATTTTATTTTCAAAATGAGGTACTTTTCCCCAATTAAAAGTAACTTCAAAGGAAAATTTGTACTACCTCCCCCCAAATGTGCTCTCATGTTCGTAGATACTTTTAAGGTATGAACAAATTTCCATAATGGAGAACTTTTGAGGCAAGATTTTACAATGTCTGCTCTAGTTCCTCTTACTACTACTGGTAAATTTTGCCGAAAATCCCCGGCAAACATGACAGTAATCCCACCCATGATTTTATCACAGCTTCTAATATCTCTAAGAGTCCTATCTTGAGCCTCTACATGAGCTCTATGAATCATGGTACATTCATCCCAGATTATTAAAGTGACGTCTTGCAAAACTTTTCCTAAAGGGCCATTTTTACGAATAGAACACACGCTATCTTTCTGTAACGAAACGGTTAGGGGCAGTTTAAAAGTGGAATGAGCTGTGCGTCCACCAGCTAATAAAGTTGCAGCGATTCCTGATGACGCTACTGCCAAAGCTAGTTTTCCCTGAGACCTTACTTTTGCTAATATCAAATTAGTAATGAAAGTTTTGCCGGTTCCGCCTGGAGCATCCAAAAAAAAATATTTTTCCCTCATTGAAACGAACACTGTGCATAACACTATTGTATGCCATCAGCTGGTCATTAACTATTTTGGGTTCATTTACAGTAATATACTCATTTAATTCATTTACATCGTATGGCTTCCGCAACGTTATTTCTAAAGGATGCAAATTATGGTGTGTGTTATTCCTTTTTGTTGCAGGAAGCTCAAAATCAGTTAATGATTTATCGCAAATCTCATGAATCTTATCTTCAATTATGATAAGTCCATCATTGTATATGTCATCACTATATGCTAATGTCATATCCTGGGTCTCATTACGCATTCTGTATAATATATCTTGACACAAATCTTCCCGAAATTTGTTCCATAGCTGCAAGGGGTCAGATGGTTGGCAAAATATGAGGATTATGGTAAATAATTCTCTTAATTTTGGAGCCGGCTCTGACATGACAGCATCTGACATAGTATTTTGCCAATGTTCATCTCCCTCCAGTAAACCTAATTCCTTGCAAGCTCCTTGATAAGTATTGAAAATAACACCATTTACTGTCCTTAGATGTTCAAATGACATTGGACCGCGAACATGATGCAGTAACATTCTTAAATAGTAACCTTCAGTTTGTGTCGGATGAATGTTGTAGACACGACCTAAAGTTGAGTCTTTTTTTATACTGGGATATCCTTCAACATCTTGTCCACGTCTTCTCCTAGAAAATGAATTTCTTTCCCATACGTAATACTTCGTGATATAAAAGGCAAAAGGAGGCAAAATCGTCTCTTTTGCAAAGATCAAAGAACGCTGTAAGTGTCGTTGATGAAGGATTGTTGACGCGATCTTGAAGATTTTCATTATTATAAAAATAAACTCTTGGTCCATTTTCTAAATGAACTGCTAAATGAACTATTGCCGGAAAACGTTCATGAATCGGAAATTGGAATATTCTCCAGAGTGCTTCCGAGGAACTTATATAGCGACCATTTAAATATTTTTCTACTTCATCGTTATTATTCTGTAACGAAAATGTGGCTTGATCAGAACCTTTATGAATATACTTACAGATGTACTTAATGGCTTTGACCGATTCGCAAAACTCTACGTTAATGTGTGCATTGAAACTTCGTGATAGCACAGGGTTATAGGGAACAATTCACCTATTATCCAATCTCATTTCTGCACCTTTGACACGAATTATTGCGGTGTTTCCACCATTATCTGGTGAACGGCGCTTGTAGGTTGGGTAACCGTCATCCCCGGTTTGTGTTTCAGAAATAAACTGCCTGGGGTATTTTTTAGAGCAAATGTTTTCTTTCATACATGGTGACGCAGGATTGTGAAATCCGCAAGGACATAAAGCATTAGGTCTTGTTGTTTGTCAGGTATTTCAGCCGATATTATTGCATCTATGGAATCCGGTTGCACTTTGTTAGCCAGCCACAACAAAATGTGAGCGTGAGGTAAACCTCTTTTTTGCCATTTTACACTATAAACGAAGGCTTTCGATGGTCCAAATATATTTTTCTTCGTTAATAGGTCTATCATTTTTTTTAGTTTTAAATGAAATACTCTAGAAATCAAATCATGCCTGTGGTAAGAATTTTGATCGGGTAGTAACTCAATTTTTATTTCTGGCCATTCGGAGTTACATGTGAATGTTTTAAAGAGACCTGGTCTTCCAAATTTCCTGACATAGATCATGGCATCTTGACTTTTTTCATTCATGTATCTAGGAGATCCTGTAAATGACGATGGCAATATAACGTGCTGGCCAACATTAGAAGCGTCTACATTGCCATCATTAACCACGGAATCTCTTAAATGAATGTACTCTTCTGCTCTTAGTTTTTTTTGATTTCTTTTTATGAAGTCAAGCCTCTCAGAAATCATTTTAGCCGCCATATCAACACAGTATTGATTAAATAATCCTTTGAAATAATGTATGCTGTTAAAGTCATTTATTCTCACCATGAGTCTAAATGCATAAAACTGCATACATGATATAGTTTTAGATCTAGCAGCAGTATTTTGCTGTGGAATATTTATACAATATCCGTCATTTCCAAAGGGAAACAGTAAAGGATACTGAAGTGGGTCATAAGATCTATGTATTTCAGAAACTCGCTGAAGGCGCCCGTCTCTGGCATTTAACACTATATCTCGGGGACCTTTGTCTTCATCTATTAAAAGAACAGCTACTTCATCTACCATGGGCGCGTTATATCGACCTCATCGATCATCGATGTTCATTAGGAGGCTTCACATCAGCATGAATGATAAGTTTAAAATCATTCGTTGGTCTGTTTTCGAGATCATATTTAAAACTTTGAATATAAGTATTGTGATCGTGAAGATATGTTTGGAGAGCGTCGATAAGATCTGTTTTTAACGTTGGGTTTAAATTTGAGCGTAAAGATACCTGATCTGTATGGGAAATAAAATATATTTGCAAATATTCGGGTTGTGCACCTTCAGGTGGAAGTAAATTACCGATCAGATGGTAAACTTGCCCCTGGACTTTAAAAGTGGGCATAAAGTTTCCTTCACGAATTTCTTTGGTACCAAATGAAGTCATCTGAAACAGAGTATTATATTGTCTCGAGTGATTTAAGAAATGCTTAGAAGATGGATGTGAGCCTGATATTAGATCTTTAAGAATTGATGTTGGTGCTGGAATTTTAGGAATATTTACTTTGCCACCACTACAACACAGTCCAGGAGCTTCAGCCGGCCATTTTTTTGCTTGACATGAATTACATATTTTATTCATTCTGCAAATATTAGTACCATTTAGCTCAGCATAGTCAAGGGTATAATCATAAGCAAATGCTGAATTCAAAACATTATTTTGCCTGCGAGTTCTGTTCCTTGCTGTTCGTGCATTTTGCTGTGCTAATCGATGGGCACTTGATTCCCGTTCCCGGTTTGCCGAAGTGCGAGAATTTTGTGTAGCTAAACGTTGAGTACGTTCAGCGCTTGATTCCCGTTGCCGGTTTGCCAAAGTGCGGGAATTTTGTGTAGCCAAACGTTGAGAACGTTCAGCGCTTGATCCCCGCTCGCGATTTGCCGAAGTTCGGGAATTTTGTGCGGCTAAACGTTGAGAACGTTCAGCACTTGATTCCCGTTGTCGATTCGCCGAAGTACGGATATTTTGTGAGACTAACCTCTGCAAACGTTCAACACTCGATTCCCTAAAACGGTTTTGTTCACTGATCGCTCGTTGAGTAGCCAACCTGTGCAGATTTTCTTCGGGTGTTTCATTGCTGCGTAGAAGTCGCAATCGCTTTGCAGTAGCAGTCTGCCTAGAAAGCTGAGTTCTTTTTCTAGGCATTATAGTAAAGAGCTAAAAGAAAAACCGTATAAAATTAAAACTTAATTAAAATTAACTGAAACGTAGTAATCAGGTAAAAGAAACGTAGGGTGAGTAATTATTAGAAGTCGTATGAAATATATGTCAAAGGAATTATCGTAAATAACTTCAAAAAACGCAACGCTGCATTCAACCGTTCCGTAAGGAGCCGACCACGCGTCTGAGCCGCGCGGCATGGTACCTTGTAAACCAAAACACGCGGGCGGCGCGGCAGGGGGGGTGGGGGGGAGCGACAGGCGGCTAGCAAGCGCGGCCTCCTCGTCTCGCCCGCCGCCGCGCCGCCAGCGTCTCGTCTTGCTTGCATCAAGCGCGCGTGGATTTCCTTAGCAGAGTTATTTTAGAAATGTATTTATTATACTCTTCAAAGATCTTATACTTACAACCAATATATTTCGAAAATGATTATTACAGGATTTTATGTTGATAAAAAACTCTATGGCCCATAACTCATTAATAGGTACCAACTCTTAACATCTTACACACGTGATAACTTTTAAACGAAATATCCGATTGAGATGAAACAAAAAGTATTTTACTTCTACATAAATACTCTTGATAACATAATGCTTAATTTCGATAAAGATTAATATTACAATACATATGTAACGTAGTTTTTTTTTCTTCAGACGATTTAATAATTAATTTGAACACAAAATCGGTTATTGTGATTAAACCATGATAGCTAGATACATATTCACGCGGACTTTTTTGTAGGTCTTAATGAGATCTACAAACCCGTAGTACATCATTTTGTTTTATTGTCAATAGTTTTTGCAGCGCACGCAAAAATAGGTTTTCGATTTTACACCTTGTGTTACAAAATAGCAATTTTATTACGGATCCCTAATTTTGAAAAAAAAAACTTAGCCTATAGCCTTCCTCGATAAATGGACTACCCAACACTGAAAGAATCATTCAAATCGGACCAGTAGTTCCAGAGATTAGCGCGTTTAAACAAACAAACAAACAAACACTGCAGCTTTATAATATTAGTATAGATTTATTTAATTAATGTTATAGTTTTATATTCAATCTATAATAATTCTGTAGATATAAGTAGGTTATCTAGGGCCTGGCTGGCGTCAGTGTGGCTCGAGCGGTCGAGGTGAGCACACGCGTGCACTTATTGTGAAAACTAAGTCTTAAGTGTTTATTAGAAATAAAATAATTGTAGAAGCTTATTTAACGTATTATTTGAAGACCAAAAAGGAAGATCTCTAATAGGGTGTACTATAATTAATAATTATTTAATTATAATTATGCTACAAAATTTATAAATGATTTTTTAAAAGCTTTTATTTAACTTCTCCTGTTGTATATGTGGGTCAATTATTGCAATTGTAATATTTTTCAAATTCAATTCAGTTTTAAAACACAAACAACATAGCAAAAACATTTTGCAAATGAAATACATAGAAAAATCATCATACTTCATGTTACGTGATATTAAAATTTCTCGTGTTTCGCTTATCTACAGTAAATATAGTTTGAGCTGTGAAGACCAATTCACTGGTATAGGATTGAAGCCGATAAAAGGACCACTTAGCGTTCGATTAAGTATTGCTCGCATTTTCCTCCTTTCTCTGTGAGATTATTTTAACAAGTCAAACGGTCTCACTTTCCTTCATCTTCTTTGTTATGTGTTTGTCTCTTTTCCTGTTTGTAAATGTTTTATATTATGACTTTTTCCTGTCAATATATTATTTATAATTTTTCATAATGATTGTAATAATTTTTTTCGTATTTTACAATCTATCGCCCCATTCACCTCGTGAGTATGAGGCGACTCTGAGTGCTATAATAATGTTATACATTCCGATAGATGGCGGCGTAAACCTCTAGCTTTTTTTATAGGATAGGGTGACAAACGAGTACACAGTTCACCTGATGGTAAGTGGGTGCTGTGACCCATAGACATCTACATTTATCGTCAATAAAGAATCAAAATGCAGGTGCGTCGTCACCCGTGCGGACTAAGATGGAATACTTCTTTTCCAGTAAAATGAGTCTCCGGTTCTCTACACTCACCATACAAAACACAACAGTATGAAGCTGCCATTTTGCGCTGGTATTCTGTGAAAGCGTGGTCCTTCCCCTGTCGAGCCGACCCATTCGTGCTACAACTAATACTACTAATATATGGCTGCAACTTGGCTCTACTACCTAAGAAAAACGCTGAATCCAGGCGTATAATATATAGACTGGCAAAATGGAGCAGCGTGCAAAAAAATGTAAGACTGCGATTGTCAGTCCATCTGCCAAGCGTGGTGATTAAGATAAATCCTTCCTACAATAATTAATAATAATAATAATGTCTTTCAGGGCGAATTTCAGTCACGGTGACTAGTCTCAACGGAGACTACCCATCTGAGCAGGACACGATTATATTGCTCGAGTGTATGCACAATCACAAATGAACTCTCTCTAATCCCTCACTCTCCCAGTCCGATAGGATGGTAATCCGACACGACCGGAGAGAGATCAGTCACATAACGTACAGCTTTACGTGCTTTCCGAGACACGGGGGTGAAACACCGCCTACTTCCTGACTCCAGGCTGCTACTGAGAATTTCTTGACAGAAAAACACCAAAACTGAATCTGACCTGACTCACGATCCAACCCCAAAACCTCATGATCAGCAACCGCTTTACGATCACTAGACCAACGAGAAAGCCCTACAATAGAATAGGTCCAAGTCCAATTGCGGTTATCCACAGACATGGTTATACTGACCATAAAGTCTGTGAATCGCTCTTACGATATCTGTAAATTATAAACTATATGTCATCAAGTAAAGACCTTTGTGATTGACTCCTTATTGCAGTGGATTGCTAAGGGCCACGGTCTCGAATCCCGCACGGAACAAGTATTTGTATGGCCTACAAGTAATTTTTCCGGGTCTGGACGTTCCTCCTTGTAAAATTTATGTCTGTAAACTACCTTGACAATACAGGAGAAAATCCTAGTATAGGGTAGCGTTATTTAAAAAAAATATGCTTAGATCGTAAATAAGCATTTGAGTTTGAGTTACAATTTGAATGTGGATACTTAAAAATAAATCACACGATTGAAAATTGTCGTGCGGTTGCAGAGTAAGAAAATCTATTACCCTGTTTGATCCCGTGGGTGTTATAAAAGTTGATTCGAAAAGTCGATGGGCAAAGCCAGAAAGATGAAACTTCTTACATAGCGAAATAACTATTTCAAAAATTATCCGACACTACGTACGTTAATATTATAGGGAGCATTTACCTTAGGAATACCTCGTTTAGAGTGGCACAGCTAATTATTTTTCTATTCAGTATATTCTACGAGGGTGGATTGAAAAGTACTCGGCCTAACCAAGAAAATAAACACATACTAAATCAGTTATATTTTTATTTTTCTACATAATCACCATCAAGTTCAATACACTTTTGCCACCTCCCCTTCCAAGCATTTAGACCGTTGAAAAAAAATGATTCTTCCTTAGAGTCAAAATATGCGTCTACAGCTGCTTTGACCTCGTCGTTTGTCGAAAATCTTTGACCTCCCAAGTGCTTTTTTAGGTTAGGGAACAGAAAGAAGTCTGATGGTGCCAGATCAGGTGAATACGGCGGATGCGGTAACAGTTCAAAGCCACAGTTGTGAATTTCAGCCATTGACTGTACTGACGTGTGAACACGGGCGTTATCTTGATGAAACAGGACTTTTCTTCTGAGCATTCATCGACGATTTTCTTTTATTTCCTCTCGTAAACGACGTAGTAAGGTGCAGTAGTAATCAGAGTTTATAGTCTGACCCCTTTCAAGATAATCAATCATAATCACACCTTTCGAGTCCCAGAATACTGAAGCCATCACCTTATTTGCCGACAAAATCGACTTAGCGTTTTTAGGGGGTGGTGACCCAGGTCTTCTCCACTGTTTTGATTGTTGTTTTGTTTCCGGTGTACAGTAATGAACCCATGTTTCGTCTGTAATAACAAAACGATTCAAAAAATCATCTACATCGGCTTCAAATAACTCCAAACAGTCGCGTGAAATAGTCAATCGCGTCCTTTTTTGTTTAACTGAAAGCAGTCGCGGAACCCACCTCGCAGACACCTTGTGGAAACCCAACTCGTTGACAATGATGTTTTGAGTTCGTTCATAAGAGATGCCTATAATCTCGGCTATCTCTCTAATTTTTAATCTGCGGTCTCCCATTATTAAACCAAGTACTTTTTTAATATTTTCGTCAGTAGTTGACGTCGAAGGCCTTCCAGAGCGGGGTTCATCTTTCACACTCTCTCTACCACGCTACAATTCTGCTATCCATTTTTTGACGGATGAATATGACAGAACACAATCGCCTAATGTACTGATCATGTCATCATGGATGGCTTTTGATGATAGCCCCTTCTTATGGAGGTACTTAATGACGGCACGCTGCTCGATTTGCTCCATTCGCGGAAATTATGTCCGATTACTTTGTTAATAAATTTATAAAATCACAACTAATTATCGCACACGTTTCGAACTTCACACAATGAACTAGTCTGAACTGAACTAAATAATGTGGGTAGATTTGATTTTTAGAATAGAATGGATATGTGTTAGGCCGAGTACTTTTCAATCCACCCTCGTATTATACATGTGATAAAGCTACGCTGCAGCTATATTACGGCTGCGGCATAAATGGGTTGGATCGACCGGATAAACTAGCAAGAAATCTTAAGAAAAATGAATAAATGACTTAAATATGAGTGAATAAACTGATTTTTTCTGTTTCACTTTTTTTCTTAAAAATTGTACACATTTTTAAAACTAAAATAAATTGTAGAAGAGACTTTGAAGAAAGCTTAAATTTTCTGTAAATATTCGCTTTAATAATGTTTTTTATAATTGTATTCTGAGGAAACAACGGTCTGTTAAGAAATACAGGAAGACTGTGGAAGGTCTTTAGGTAGGGAGAGGTGTCCATAGTACGGGGACATAGGCTTGCCTGACGTCAGAGCTTAAGCGGGCTAAAAATCTAGGGCTACATCGTATACTGCTATCACATAAATTTGGTTACCAATCAGGTGGGATTATAGTCTAGTAATGACTTACAAAGTAAATACGCCGCATATTTTCTCGCTCAGCTGATGGCTAAGACTATATCTGTAATAAGTTAACGGATGGGCGATTCAGGACCGTGTTCTGTGACATTCCTTGGGAGATGCCTATGTTTGGTAGTGGATTTGTGAAGTTATGTGATCAGTATGGTAACAGATGATAATGATTGATGATGATGAATGTTAACACATACGTAATTCTTTTAAAACGATGTAATTAAATTAAACAGACTAATGATGGGTAGCGGCATTACTGGAACAAGGGTTTTGATACCCACTCGCTATCTCGCCTGGAGAGACTGCTGAGTATTGTCAAATCTTTGACCACGTGCTTCATTTAACACATTCTTTGCAGGCCTCTGTTTTTAATTCAACTAATTTATTTCTATTACTCCACTCAATAGGTCTATCTTAATAAGAATATTAACATCATCATTATAATCATTACATACTATCAGAAACTCTCAATAGCTTACCTTAGTGTTTTTTTAAATGCTATTCACTACAAATATATCTAATTCTTCTTTATGTGATAAATATATGAAAAAAAACATTAAGATGGAATGCCTCGTTTCCATTAAAATAGGTTTACTCTTCACTAAAATGATCATATGAAATTAAACTTCTATTTTACGTTGGTCTTCTGTAAGAATGTGATCCCCGTTTGAGCTGACCCATTCGTGCTACCACAATAATATAGCTGCAGCGTGACTCTACTACGTATAAAGATTACAAAGCCGTCTATCGGAAGCCATAAGATCCTTTAGGGATATCCCATAGTCGTTTTTTTCGACGCCAACGGGACGAAATGGTGAGACGGATTCTCTTACACCACTACCATACGTCTGTCTTTACCATTGCCTTATAGTATATAATTACATTTTATAAATGCAGTTCGTATAATACATAAATAAAATAAAGAAATATACTTCCCACTATCAATTCCGGGCAGTTGCATTATTTACCAAGTCAAGTCCAAAATGCTATAAGTTGCTGGCCCCGGATGTTTTAAACTTGCATGGATGACACTGAAACACCTCGCTTCGCCTTCGGGTCTTGTACATAAAATGTCGGTTTAACGCAGATAAATTTAGCTAAATTTATACCCTCGTATATTCCTAAATTACCTTGAACTGTGTGGTTGGCGTTATTTATTTAGGGGGCCCCAAGTAACACGAATAATATAATTGAAAAAATCCACGTAATAGCACTCCATACCTATAATCCTATTAATTAAATATTGCATGCCGAGCGCAAAGCGCGTGGGTATGTTCTACTAACGCCAAAAATCAAAATTCCCACCGTTTTGTAGCATGAAATCGTATCCAGCAATCATATTATACATATAAATGATATAAAAAGCACATTGTTAGAAAAATGAATGATTGT